>PVIH01007826.1:0-96889 GCA_004025045.1 Sigmodon hispidus
AAATTCTTGAGCTCTTTATATACCTTAGAGATCAGTCCTCTGTCACTTGTAGGGTTGGTGAAAATCTTTTCCCATTCTGTAGGCTGTCGTTTTGTCCTATTGACAGTGTCCTTGGCTTTGCAGAAGCTTCCCAGCTTCAGGAGATCCCACTTATTGATTGTTGTTCTTAGTGCCTGTGCCACTGGTGTTATATTTAGGAGAGCCTTCTTAAATGGAGATTGACAGCAGGACTTAAGTGGGCCTGGCTAATTGCCATTAGGCAGGGCTTCAGGGGCTAGGACAGAATCCTAACAACATTGAACCCAAACTCTTATGACCTTGCATAGAGCAGGAAAATAGAGCAAGAAAAACACTCTCCTTTGATATGCCTACCTTACCATTAACTAGGTTTTAAGTGTGTATATATTGTATATTATAGGCATGGTGACTATTTGGAAACCTGAAGCACTATTACAGCTTGTAGGCTGGAAGACTTACCTTCCTAGGAGAGTTCATTTTTAAAATAAAGACAATTTCTGTGTAACTTTTACTGAGGAGGTGTGAGCAAATGTTTTCATTCCAAGTAGGATACCACCAGTGTTCTAAAGTAATTACTCTACCCGAGTCTCGCTGGGTGACGTGGGAGGGAGGTTTATTTTGGTTCTTACAGAAGCATGGATGATTCAACCCCCCCCCACCCTCCGCAATGAATGGCAAGTCTGGGAAGGTACATGCCTGGCATTTCCTGTCCAGTTTGCAGTCAGTTCGGTGGATTTACAGCATTTGAAGCTTGTAGAGAAGCCCTGTGACCCTATGCTTCCTGAGGTTTGCAAATGACCTCAGCTTCCTCTCTCTCAAGAATCCCCTAGCTCCTTCTATACAGAAACATTTCCATTTGAAAGAAGTTGCCACCTGACAAAGATGGAAACCATTGTTCTTTTGAGTCTAACTTGACTGGGTTCTAGAACCTTTGTGCTTTGCTACCAGAGGTGATAATCTGTGTGCCTATCTTTCTGCATAGTGCTTTTAGACCACTTCTTCTTTTCAAGGTCATAGAAGTTTTCAGGAAACTTGAATTTTAAAACAGCATTTAAACCAACACTTACAGGTATTTAGACAAGAAACACATGTAGGATACTTTAATTGAAAAAAAAAAAACTGTATCATATACAATGACTATCTTTGGATGCAAATTTTTCACCCCACAGATTTTTAAAGTGCATCTGAATGTTATAAAAAACAGTGCAGTGGTAACTACAACCTCTCACAGAAATTCCATTGCAAATAAATAATGATGTGGACCAGCAACTGGTGAGATATTCAGAGAAGCTCCACTTCTGATCCACAGGCCCAAACTCAGAGTTTCAGCTGGATTGTGCTTCCTAAGCACATAGCATTTCCAAAAGCACCAGATTGCACGGAATGGAAAAGATGGTTGAGATTTTGGTATCAAAGTCAAGTTGTTATCCAATGCCATAACTGATGTAATCTAACTAAACATCCAAGTTACACCACTTTACTCTCCTATTTGATGTTAAGGTATTTTTTTAATTGGACACATTGGCATTAATTCTTTTCTATGATAATGACTAATGTTATTACTACTTTGGTATCTTACTCATTAAAATATACATAATTCATATTTGCATTCATATACACATTTGCCAGTTCTCCATTCCAAAAATATCCCACTGAACCCTGACCAATGTGTTTTCACATTTCCACAATGCTCCTTCTGGGATCCCCAGGCACATAACATAGCAAAGAGTTCATTAGGACCGTGTCACCAGCAAAGCTATAATTAAGGCTGCATCAGCAATTTCAGGGTTTATAACTCTGCTGTAAAGTTGTTCTCTGGGATGAAACTCAGCACAAAAGCTCAACCTGGGAATAGATAATTTTCTAGATCCAGGGAGGGGGATTGATTTGGTTGTTTATGATTCTCTGTACTGCTCATCTGATTCTTTGTGCCATTTGAATCAGAATGTTTATGAGCTTGATGATCATCAAGAACTGACATTTTCACTAGTGTCTTTGTAGATCTTAGACTGTAAATATTACAGTGACTCAGCCAGTGTTTCTGCTTACATTCCTTGAATGGACAGTATGTATAGGAATGCAGCTAAAAGGAAGCCAGAGTTTCTGATGAGGTGGGAAGTGTGTCATTCCATTCAAGTAGATGCATTGAATTTTGTAGTTGGCCGTATATTTTTGTCAAATAGATACTGAGGCAGATGCCCTCAAATTGCTTTGAGATGTGTAATTGGTAAATCATTGCAAATGGTCAAGAAGATTTAGATCCAACTCTGTTAGAAAAGTGCTGTCCACAGTCCTGGCTGCTTGGGGACCAGTGTAGTCACTGGAAGCTTCCCAGGTCCTCAGTGGAAGACCGCACACCTGTGCAGTCATGTGCGCAACAGCAGAACTAATAGGACTCAGTGGAATAAACAAGTAAATACAAAAATCAGTGATTATAAGAAGAGGAAATGAAGTTGGAAGGGGTGTGATGGTTGAAGTTGGGAAAGCTGGAGGAGTGTAATTTTAGAGTATATATAATCAAGGCACACTGTGTATATGTATATATGTATACATACATATATCTATACTTTTCAAAGAATAAATACAAATTAGGAAACAAATAAAACTACCACCCACATTTCATGATAACTGCAGGGGAAGCTTCCTAGTTGGAAGCCTCGGAATTCTGTCCAGTCCTTGGGCTATTTACTATTGACTTCTCTTTTTTATATTGATTTTGTTATCTGAAAGTTCCATGTGTATAAAATACATTCTTCTTGCTCCCTAACTTGCTTTGTTTCTACTACTGCTACTAATCTCCCCTCATAAGTCTTTCTTCCAAGTCTATGAACATTTGCTTTTTGGGGTTTTTGTTTTCTTTTTATGACTCATTTAGTTTAGCCAGGGCCATGTGTGCAAACATTAAGTTGAAACTATCCATTGGAACCTGGTGGAGTCTTCAGCAAGTCCACAGCTCAAGATAAGAGTTGCCCCTTTCCTTATATATATCTCTAACAATCCAGCTGTAAAGGCTCTGCTTCTTATACAATCTTTGAGCAACTGAGTCTTGCTCACCCAGTTCAGGCCTCTTCAGCTGCTTTGAGTTCCTGATTGCAATGGTTGTGTTTTGCCCCAGAGATGACATTTTCCAGATTTCTCTCTGTCTTTGATTCTTTATTCCTTCTATCCTTTTTATCCAAGACATTCCCTGAATCTTTGAGGTGATTATATAAATGTCTTATTTATGGCTGAACATTCATCCATCACTTATTCTTAACTCTGTGAGTCTCTATATTCACCAGTGTTCACTGGAAAGAGTTTTGATGACTAAGGCTATAAGGAATGTGTGCCTATAAAATGTACAGAAGGCAGTTAGATGCTATGTTAGTTTATTAAACAATAGTATTTAGTTTCTCCCTAGGGCCTATGATATCCTTGGTCTTGTTTTTTGTTTTTTGTTTTTTTGTTTGTTTGTTTGTTTGTTTGTTTTTTGTACCAGGGATGTTGCTTTTCTCTTGGGGAGCCCATATCAAATCCAATTAGACAGCAGTTGGTTCACCCCATAATATTAATTTGCTGGTTATTCTTAAGATCATAGATTCAAGGCTACATTAGACTATTGATGCCTTTTCTCCCCAGCAGCCTGCATAGCACCTTTAGGAACTATGAAAGTTATCTGGCAGAAAGGAAGCTCTTCGCTTAGTTTCAGCAGGATTTCTCTATGTCTTGCATGCTGTCTTCAGCAATATGGTCTTATCCTTACCTTCTCTTTTGTAGATATTGATGCTTCCTGAAGGCATAGATTTACTTTTACAAAATTTTATCTCAGGGAAAGACCATTTTTCTAGAACATCTAGAGCCTGAGGACAGGGCCTAGGTCTAAGAAGAATCTAGGAAAAATCTCAGGAACGTTCCTGACAGTCAGTAGATTCAAAATTTGGCTGTGCACCAAAATTTTAGCCAATAGTTTCCAAAAATTACTCTACCTCATATCCCTTTACCCATTACTGAAATGTCAAGACATGTAACACCCCACTTGTGTATATTTTATTCTTTAAAACATATTCTCTCTCATCTCTGAGCTTGGGACCAAATTCCCTCTGCTGCTTCAGAACATAGGATTTCGGCCTGGGCTCAAACCTGTCTAAATGAATGAACTGGCCCTCATGTTTTTGCATCAGGATCCAGCTCCCTGGTGGTCTTTGGGGATCTTTCAACATGGGTACTACCACTAGAGATACCTGACCATAGTATTCAGGAATGAAACAGAAGTTTACTTCTGTCACAGTCAATTTGTGGTTAGATACACTGTCCACTTTGACACCAGCTTAAATGTAGTCTCAGGCACTTATCCAAATAATTAGGAACCCATGCATTTTTGAGTGAGGGACTGACTATTAATGGCGTCTGTAATAATTACAAGCTGAAGCCCCAGAAAAATGAAATAGGGTTAAAGTGGCATTTCTCCACTTCTTTGATGTGTCTAGCTTTGGGCAAATGACTTAGCACCATTAAAATTCCATTTCTCCTTTATAACATATAGATGCATACCAGGAATTGGCTAAAATATAAAATCTGACAGCCCTGCAAAGCATAGCACTAATGACATCCTGGCTATTATGTCAAGTTGCCTTTGGTCTAATTGGCATGGCTTTTGAATTTGTCATCTATCATATGTTTATTCTCTCATTTTCTCATGAAGTTACTTCCACTGTGCCAGACACTCTGATGTGATGCTGGAGAATATGCTGATCTGGATTGAAATAATCCCTTTTTTCTTAAATAAAATTTGAGTGAAAGAGGAAAAAAAAGTGCTTGGCTAAAATAAACAATCATGAATTTAGACAGGTGCTAAGAAGGAAACCAAAACCAGGTAAGTATGGAGACTAATCACCAGAAGTTCAAAATGAGTCTTAATTCTCAGCATCCAGGGAAGCCCTCCAGGAAAAGGTGTGTACAATGAGGAAGGTATGTAGCATCCAGGGAAGCCCTCCAGGAGGTATACACAATGCTGATGGTATGTAACATCCAGGGAAGCCCTCCAGAAGAAGGTGTGTACAATGCGGATGGTATGTAACATCCAGGGAAGCCTTCCAGGAGAAGGCGTGTTTGAAGACCCACTCAGGACAAAGCACCTCAAACAATCAGGAGCCTGTGGTAGAAGGTACTTGTGATGCTCAATGATCTGAGAGAATGATTTACTGGACCTCAGGGAAGATTAGGGATGTCAGAATCTTCAAGATCTTTCCTTCCCAGTAACCTGAGTAAATAACCAACAGTCCTGTAGCAAGAAGACATTTCTTTTAATGACAACTAAATAAATGGGCAAGGTCAATTCAGACTCTAGGAGGTACCTGCTGTCTTGATGGATCTGGGTTTAGAGTATTTACCATGAATGGGCTATGAGGGAGTGTGGTACCTCCTCCTGCCACCAGAACTTGTCATAGGAAGGGAGCAGACCTTTGGCAGCCCAGGCACCATAATTTGGACATAGTTGAGTCTGTGTGGTATCATTATAATAAAACTAAGTGATCTGGAGTTTAAAATGGCATTCAGATCTAAACAATCTTGTTAGAGTCCCCTGTAGTAATGTGGTAGGTATATGTGGTATCTTGGTATTTGAAAACTGAGATCATGTGGTTTTGGTAGCTAGGTTTTAATTTTTGCAAGCAAGAGTCATCTGACTGGCAGGATGACAGCCATCAGAATCTTAGGGGCTTAGGCTGGTGAGAATGATAGGATATGAACAGCTTGAAGAGAGAAATAGGGGAGTAACAACAGCTTTTCATTCATGAAAGGAGTTTCCTTTCATTTGAGGTATGATGAGAAGCCCAGTAGAGATACTGGAATGTGGTATTAGGGTTTACATACAAGATGCCTCCCACAGGTGCCCACTTGAGTATTTTATGCTTAATTTCCAGCTGTCTGAGCTGGTTGGGGAAGTTATCGGGACTTTAAAAGGTAGGCAAAATAGTTACCTGGGAGTGGGTGCTTGAGAGTTCATTGTCTCCACCACTCTTTCATACCCTTCTGTCTGCCATGAGGTGAGCATCCCATAGACTCCTGCCTCCATGATGTTCTGTCCTAGGACATGGGGTTGGGGGAATAGGAGGGTAAGAGATGGTGGACTGGCTACTTTAAAACTTTGAACCAAACACAGAAGGATTCTCTCTTCCTAGTTCTGTCAATCCACCTGTGTTTAAACTCACACAAGAAACATATTCTTCAAGAAGTTTGTCTCCAGTTGGTCAGTGAAAGCTGTTTTTGAGAAAGTAAGTGGTGACTCTGATCTTTGTCATGATTCAGAAGAGTTATCAGCAAACAGCCACATCTGAGGCTGCCGGTATCACAGTATGCTCTGGGATACATTTGGAGATGGTAGACGGACTCATCAGTGTACAGAAGAGGTCAGGAGGTGCTACTAGCAAGGGCCCCACTTGGTGAAAGTCACTTCTGATAGCAGAACCATTTAAGACTTTGGTGCTACAATTTGAAAACACATATGGTATCATCAGTCATGATTCCACCAGGTTGTACCTGTTCACATCCAGGAAAACAATGTGCTATATCTCTCCCACATACTTCTCCTGCATAAAATTCCATGTTTGGTGCCTTTATAATTTAAAATTGAAGGACATGTACCAGATCAGTGTATTTTTTCCATTTTCTTCTCTCTAGACACAAAATATGTTTAGGTTTGTTATATCATAGTCTTTCTAAACAGCCTTCAGAACTTAATTTGAGTACCTCAGTATTACAAGATGAACTTTAAATCCACGTTTTCATTAGAATTTTTGTTACTGTTGTTATTAGTATTATTGCAGTGGAGAACAGGCACTATCCCCTTAACCTAGAGGTATGGCCCTTAGGCCTTGAAGCCTCAGAGTTACAGGCATGGCCAGAGGGCCTGCCACTTCTTAGTTTTCTTGAAATCTGATGGGATTCTGCCATTTAAAACACTCTCTGCCCTATGTAAGTGTACAGTCACCAGGACAGTGATGATGGAGGAGGTGTCTTCTGAACTGGTTTTTAGTCATTCTTTGCTCTTTCTCATGATCTTATGTCTCTTTCTTCTAGAAAATGATTTGGGTCCAATGAGTTTCTCCCAAAGCTTTTATAATAATGCAGAAGTGATGGGATTTCACTTCTGAACTTGGGTTGTACAGAGCATTGGCTTCCTCCTTCTGTTCCCTGACTCTGTTTACATGTTTTCATACTGCAAGCTGCCTAATGGAAGAGGCATAAAAGTGAGGGCCCTCTGCAAGAAATGATGAGGAACCCATACTCATAATTGAACAATCTAGGAACTGGATCCAACCAAAAGTCCCAAGGGGGATCCTGCCTTTTCTTCCATAGAGCGTGTGAAGAAGACCTTCAGCTCTGGCTGAATCCTTCCCTGTGTCCCTACTAGATACCCAGAAAGCAGAGGGCTTAGCTAAGTTGTGCCTCGATCTCTGACTTATAGAAACTATGTATTGCCTTATAGTATTACATTTTATTCTAAGTCATTAGATAGCAACAGATAAACAATATGCCTTATCCTAGAAAAGGCACCTCATTGAGTAGAACATAGGTATTTCCCTAAGGATTCTCTGTGAAAACTTTGAACTTTGTTACTCCTTTGTCTATAGTTTTAAAGGAAGGTTGATATCAGAGTTACTCAACAGCTGTGAAATGAATTACGAGTGACTCATGGTGGGTGAGTCAACAGTTGGAGTGTCTGACCTACTAATATGTTGCTTGTGTGAAAGTTATCCTTTCAAAGTCCACTCATGTGGCACTTGACATTTGGAGTTATAATGGAGCTGAATATTTTCTCTCATTTAGTGACACTGTGGCCAATGTAACACTGCAGCATATAAGGCATGACTTCCTGTTTGTGATGGTGTTGCTAGAAACAAACCCACTGCAGTGCCTGTTATATAGAAGCTTAACATATGCAGATAATGTTAACAAAAGACTGTGTTAATGGTTTGTATATTTATTATATACTTTAATTCATTTGTTTCAAGTACTTATTGGATTTATATAGTGCTTCCTGTAATCCTGCATGCATGATACCAGAAACCATCCCATAATCTTGTATCCTTATAGACCATCTTTTCAGTGCACCTAGAGCTTGTACTGACATACTGGCCTACATCCTCTGAGTGTAAGTGAAAATGTGATGTGATGGCCAACTAATAATGAAGCCCTTGGTCAATGTCCCTCGAATTAAGCAACACATATGCACACAGATTATCGTAATCTCTCATTCCCTTCAGTTACACTCTCAAATGTACTTAATTATCAAAAACATGTTACAGATATACAAACAGAATATTATTGGCCATGACAAACTCCCAGAGTGTCTGACTAGAAATGAAGCAGACACCAAAGACAGGTTTCTTTTGCACCATTTAGGGGAAGGAATAGTCTCATTGAGAATAAAAGGTATAGGGCTACATTAAGGTAAAGATTATGTGAGACAGGAAAGCCAAACCTGTTCCCTACCTGGTTCTCAGCTGGAAAATAGTTCCCATTCATGACTCTATTCAGTGAGCTTTGTAAACACCTCCACAGTATTGTGCTGGGTATGGAGATGAAAATGAATGCGATTAGAGTGCTGTGGGGCGTCTTTAGTTCCTGAGGATGTGACATTTAGGTTTTAAATGCTACACACAATGCATTAGGATTTGGTTCAAAAAACGTGTTAACAGCTTAACATATTCAAATATCAGAAATGGGAATTTGGGGCTATTAGTGCTAAAGTTCTTGCTTCAGCTGCTAGTTTGTTATTTTTTGATTGTTCCATGCCTCAGCCTCCTGAGTGCTGGGATGTGAGAATGCACACCCACGTTTGACAAACATTTGTTTCACTTTGCCTGTTGATGCAGTTCTGAGACTAGAACCTAGGGCCTTCCCTATAACATGCCATGGAAACCTTCTACCATGGCATCACCCATCTGCTTAATGTTCTTATTGGCAAACACATATACATAGTTTACTATGTGTTTCCATGGAATGTCCCTAAACCATTTCTTTACATAAACCATGTATTCTTGAGAATCTTACATAAAGCATACTGCTCTGTGTACTGTATACATTTATTAGCAACTCCAGCCAATTCGATTTGGTTTTTAGTGGCAATGCGATGTTTTATGGATGTTTATATTTTATGCATATAATGGCAATAACTATGGGTCATACTGAATTGAGAACGGAACGAAATATAATTTATGTCTAGGTTCAGGAAGTTCACAGATAAAACAATAAATCTTCAAAACCAGGTTTATTATCAACTGTCTCGATCCTCACAAATAATTATTTCATCACAGAAACATAGCAATATTCAATATATTTGGCTTGAGGTGTATATGTATCAGTCAATAACACCACCTACCTTATTGCTTCAGGTAAAAATGTTAGTTTCAGAGGGTTTTAGTTGTTCAAAAAAAGAATTCACTGACTAATTCTTGCCCAAGTTCACCTTTTCAAGTTTGCCTGGGACCACTCATTGTGCATCAAGTGTGAGGAGTAGATCAAAGGTTAATGATACTTAATTGGACTTCATTAAGTGGTAATATAAGTTCTGAGCTCCTCATTACACCCCAGGATTGGACAGCAATGTCATAACATCAAGAAATAATGAACTAGAAGCCATGCATTATCATGCACTGGAACACTGCAGCCACTTATTATGTTTCAGATATACTGTCTCCACTGAGGTATAAAGTGAGGTGCATATTAATATCTTGGTCAAGTTCCAGTACTGAAAAGAACCATATTTTCATATAATAAAGACTTTCTGATTGATGCTGTTAGGATTTAGAAGATGATTGGATACTGTTTATCTTTTATTATTATTTATTATATGCCCTCAGCCACAAGAGACAAGGTTATTTGATCGTTCCCCTGGTGTGTACAGTCTACTTGAAACAGTTTTCTGTTCCCACATCTCTTTTGAATTTAGGAACTGTCTATCCCTTCATTTCTGTGGTTGGCAATTTCTAACCCACTAAATGAAAATCATGTATTTGCAAGCAAGCATATTCTATTTACATCAGACTCTATTCTGCAGCTCTCATTCTGATCCTAGGATGGGGACCCATGCATACAAAGCAATAGTAACTGCCATTAACATGTCAGGGAGAATAAATGCCCAAGTGTGTAGTATAATGCCATGTGCTTCAGAGATAACCACAAGGATCTGGTAATGAGCTGACCTTTGTCTTCTGTAGCACGAAGCAAATACACTAAAAACAATACTGTCCTTCATCACAATTGAATGTAATTATCCCTAATCTGTAACCCAAGCAGAGAGCTCAAATAGCCTATCCAAACCCTAGCATTAACCTGCTTCTCTCTGAGATGGCAGCGGTATGACAGTGCTGTAACAGAGAGGTGCTGGGCAATACAATGTCCCTCCATGCTGTGTTCTCACTTCTGTTTGCTGCGAATAAAGGAGCAAACGATTAAATTGACACTTTGAAATGATTCAGATGATTGATGGGATAAAGAAAAAGATCACATGATTTTCATCTGAAAACAAGTATTGTCTTTGTTGCTCTTTGCAGGAGGAAAAGGATAAACAATTACTAGAACCCATATTTTAAGAATGCCATAAATATAAGGGAAATCAATGCATTTTTTTCATTTAAGTTGTTAATCTTTTTGTGTTAAAGGCATTTTTATACCATTTCTTTCAAATCAATAAATGTTTGACCCTGTTATGTCATAGGAAATCTGTCTAGATGATGCAGACATAAAAACCACAGTTCTCATATTAAATGGAATAAATGGTAGTTTATATTAGAGCTGTTATGACCACACTCCAGAACACAGGTTTAGGTTACCCCAATTCTGTGTTCCAACATGGAAATGGTTTTACAGGATTTTTAAAATTATATATATATATATATATATATATGTATATATATAATTAAACATACATATATATGTTGTTTTACAGAACAAAGAAAGTCATGAGTCAAGGCAAGTTTAACATATATTGGTAGGTGCACCAGAGAGGCATTTAGATGGGGGAAGCTTTGTTATAGGCCCAACATACTGTCTGATGACATCCTTAGGTCTTAGATAGGTGAAAGCTGGTGTTCCACTGTTAGCTTTTGAGAGGTTTTTATTTATTATCACTAGGTGTTTGTTCAGATGCAGAGGTGGGCAAGGAATGACTGTTTGAGAAGGCCAAAGCTAGCCCAAGGTAAAGTAGCCTTTGAATCTACCAATTCCAATCTCTCCACAGTACTGATGTTCTATCAGTCCCTCAGCCTCTGCAGACATAAACTCCTTCCAGCAGCTTTTTGGTCACAATCAGGAGTAGCTTCTGTTCAGAGATCTTCATTCACAATGGAAATCTAAATGTCTCTCTTCTCATGAAGTTTTTGGTCTTTTAGGGAAGACAGACCTCTGTGCCAATACTCTTGAGTATGTGTCTCCTGGGGAAATGAGTCCTCTGGGAGGGTATGAGAGGGGTATCATCCAAGGAGTCACATTTAAATGTTCACTAAAAGAGCCAGTGGGAGCTTGTCAAGATGGGGCAAGAGAAAGAGAGAGAAAGACAAGGACTTTTTCTGATAGAGCAAGTCATTTCTGTGAATTCAGAAGGAGTTAATCACAGAAAGCCTTAATTGCCGGGAACAGTAGACTCCTGCAGCACTGAAGGGGTGAGAGGGGCTGGGGATTAGAGACTATTACAAGCCTGTCTTTTCCAGTTTGGGAAATTTTCCTTGCATGTTGGTAGCTTGCTACCCTGGGCATCACTTGTACTATTATTTCCTTATTTCATCACAATTCATTTATCTTAAAAGACTCTTTACATATATGCAATATCAGTATTTAATATAGAATATAAGAGAACTTTTAAAAGAACCCAAATCTAGATAAAATAAGATTCTAATTCAGAGTTGTTCTGAGCAGGAATTGCTGAGCATAAAATAAAGCTGCACTTTGTCAAATAAGTAGATGCATATATGTTAGTGAAGAGATCTCAGATAGGATTCTTTCTCCCTGGGAATAAAGCTGGAAGATGGCCTTCTCATCATTAACTCACAGTCTCCTGTCCCTTCTCCACTCACTGAGACTTTCTAGTGTTATCTTGAGTTTCTCTTAGTATCCAGTTCCCCTTATTAGGCATAATTATTATACCTTGGACAAATTTTGAATTTTGTACTAGTGAACACTGGAAACTGTTGGTGAATGACATTCTTACTTAAGTCTTCCCTGGAAATTTCTGGAATAGCCTGGATCCATGAAAGGAAGTTGAACAAGTTCTTATGTGCTGCTTTATACCTCTCAATAATTTGTGCTCCAAAGCTTAATTCAGTTGCTTGTATTAAAATAATAATGGACTGTGGGTTGAAACCCTGTTTTGCTAAGGTGTGAACACTGACAAAGAGCAGAGATGAAGGCTTTCTCTCTTTTTCAGTATAGTGCCCCTTTATCTCTTGTATATGGATGGGCACACGGTAGATGCTCAATAAATATGTCATACATTGATAAGCAGACACATGCATTGTGTTTATGATATACTCCATAGCTTCTGCCGTAGTTCTTTCAGTTTTGAAAAATCATGTATCTGATGCATTTAATTCTCTATACTGAATGAAAATAGGCTCTGCATAGCCCACAGAGTCATCTTCCTGTACTTATTATATATTTCTTAGAAGTCTTTGCCAGTGTCAATCACTGAAGTCCTGGGGCTTTAGTTCCTCATTTCTTGATTTAGCAGAAGTACTAAGCTTTTCCTGAGCTGACCTTTTGTCAAATTTATTATCTTTGCTAAAGACATTCTCTGTCTCAACCTCGCTTAAATCTGGAAATAATTACTGATTCTCCTGTGAGCATCCCTTCACTTCCTTCCTCTTCTGGGTACCTAACATGCCTGGGTTGTGTCCTCTGCTTTCCTGTTTCCATTTTATTCAATCCTTCAGTTCTTTTTCTAGGTAGCCAACATATTTAAATTTTTTTAGCTCCTAAGAAAACTCAAGCTTTTGATAGCAGCATGTGCAAGTCCCCCCACCCCTACACACACACTATCAGTTGGCATAGTAAAGCACACCATCAGTCTGTCCCACAGATGATGATCTGGGAGTCATATTTCCCTCGTGCTTCTATGGATAATTAGCAGATTCTTAAAAACTTGTGAAAGTGTGAAAACAATGAATCAAGCCCCTTTGCTATTCCTAAATGCTCACCCTTGCTTTGTCTTCCTATGGTTCACACCAGACTTCTATGGAGAACTGAAGCCTGAGGCCCGTGCTGGATTCATTCTTCCTGTTTTAATTCAGGGTAAATAAAAAAAATAAAATACACTGCAGGCTTTTGGCTTACTCCACACATTGTAATGTGGTATTATTTTCTGTTCATTAGAAGCCTATCAAGGTACCTTTAGAACTCATGTTGATAGGATAATAGTACACAGAAGTCTTCATAAATCTTGAACGCAAGGCTCAGTGGATTAGTAGAAAGAGGCTGCAAACAATGAAATTCAAGACTGCTATTTAGAATACTTTTTCAGGAGCTTTCAGGTTTTTTTTTTTTTTTTTTTTTACCCCTAGTCAAAGGCTATATTACCCTTTTGGCTTTCCATATTAGCTTTGTCTGATTTTTTTATTTTGTTGTTCAATTTTACACAATGACTTTATATAATGTGACTTCATCAATTCTATTGAATGTTTGGGAACCTGATTTTGTGGAATGATGTAGCTCATCATTGCATGACAGAGTTCCAGGGACATGTTTAGAGGACCCTTGCAGTAGTGTTTTTCCATTTGGTGCTCTTGACAGTAACAATCTCCTGAGGTTTCTGTCCATGTTTTGGAAGTATGTCTTAGTTAACATGAGATACTTTAGAATTTGATAAACCACATTACCCAAAGCAACCTGGGAAAAAATGGTTTATCTCATTTTAAAGCTTGTAGTCCATCATCCAGGGAAGTCAGGGAGAGGTTCAAGGTAGGGAGCATTGCAGAGGTCATGGAGGACACTGCTTATGAACACTTCCATGGCTTGCTCAGCTTGTTCTGATGTAAACCAGGACCTGCCCAAAGATGATAGCATCTAAAGGTGGGCTGGACTTTCTAAAATCAATAACTAATTAACAGAATGCACTGCAACCTAATCTGAGAAAGCATTTAGGGATTTTTACATACAAAGCACTGTGTAGCTTTAGTAAAAACTGGCATATATTTTTCCTACCCATTTCAAGTTTGTGCTTGGGCCAAAAAGAGTATACAATGGCGCTTGATTTAACTTCTTCCAAGTTCTTGGATCTGACAGTCATTTTAATTTTCATCATTGTAATGAGTATTGAGCACTTACGTTTGTGATATTTATGTAACTACAGACTGTTGGAATATCATGGTTTGTGGTTGCTGCTTCTCTGTCTTTTTTTTTAATTAAGATTTTTTAAAATTACAGTTACTATTTACTTGTGAATGGGTGAGGAAGCATGCAGACATACATAAGCCCTAGCAAGCATTTGAATGTCAGAGAACAGCTTGCAGGAATTGGTTCTCTCTTTTAACCATGTCCAGGGGATTGGATGTAGGTTGTCAGACTAGGGGCAAGTGCTGTTTCCTCACTGAGCCATCTCACTAGCCCTTGCTCTTTCTGTCTTGGTAAAGTGAAAAAGTTTTTTTATATTCTGAACATAAGTCCTTTGTTATCTGTGTTTCATGTTCTATTCTGTAGATTGCCCTATTTTAAGGGTGTGCACTTGTGTGAACAGAACAAAGTTTAACTTCAATGTTGTCAGTTATCTAAGTGAGTTTGACATTGTGTTTGTGGAAACTAACAAATAATAAAGCCACAGGATAATAAAGTCACAAGGCAGAAAGTAAGTTAATAGAAGTGGGTTACTTAAGTTATAAGAGCTAGTTAGAAACAAGCCTAAACTACTGGCCGATTTTCTGTAATTAATTAGAAGTCTCCAAATAATCATTTGGGAGCTGGCAGGTAGGCAGAGAAAGACTAGTTACACAATTTGATATATATATATATATATATATATATATATATATATATATATATATAAAACCACTGAGTCCATTTATATTTGGGGTTGACTACTTTGGATTGGAATAAAAATTAAGGGGCTCATCCTTGAGGAAAATGGATGCTTCCACTATTCACAATAATGAATTGTATCTCTTCATCTAGGGGTGGGCCCTTGTGAGACTTTCCTATTTAATTTTTTTATATTCATTGTTCCCTTGAGACTTGCCATCTCTTATATCTATTTTGTGTTTCCTGAAGCAACCCAGGTCCTGGTAAAGAATATTTTATGTTTCCATTAGAATTTGGTCTAATTGACTTAGACAAGTGACTGCGTTTTCTTAACTCAGAATTCCTGCCTCTTGCCCTGAGGACAACATTGTAGTAGAGGAAATTTGGGGCTCTGTTGTTCAAGCATGGTCTCATGCCCTTAGTGGATGTGTATGCCATGCATGTGGAGGGTTTGTGCCATCTTATGGCTTTCTAGGTTCAGACTCTGGCCATCAGCTCTAAATAGTGAGATTCAGGTAGGTTATATGCTAGTGATTGTGTTATCCAGCACTGACTTATATAAGTAATCTCTGGTGAGTAGAATAACAATTTGGAATATAAAATTACAGGATGGAATTTTTTAGGAAAGTGAAGATTATGTGTTGTTCACTATCATATTCTCAATGACCGGATATATAAATATTCAACATACATTGGCTTAAGAAAAGAAAAGGAAGAAAGTAGTGGACATTGTGATTAGCACTCTATTATCCAGCCCTTGAGTTTACTCTTCATTATGCTTACCCCCTTGCTAGTATTCCTGGCATGCAACATGTAGCCCAAAAGAGAATCATGTTTAAATTTTTTGTTTAAACTTGTGTTTAATGATGTTTGAACACATTTCTGTTCTTTCTACCTCCTTTCAATAGACTTCTGTTTTGACATGCTGATTTAGATGTCTGTTCATGGCTAGAGAGAAAGTTTAGTTGATGAAGTATTTGTTTTCTCTCCAGAATACATACAAGCTTTTTGTTTTGTTTTTCTTTAATACAAAATAAAATAACAAGGTGAGTATGGTGACATACACTTATATTTTCCATATTATAGACAGGTAGAATTTAGGAGCTAGCCAGGCACCCTACCCTACTCAGTGAGCTCCAGACTAAGGAAATATTCTATGTAAATAAAATAATTAGAAATCCATGTTAAGTGGCTCTTGAGGAACAACACCTAATTCTGACCCCATGCCTGTACTGGCACACACCTGTACCTTCACACATGAACATAGACCCACCCAATTGCCTATGTCAAATATGGCTGCCCACTAAAGTTCTGTCTCATTTGGATTACAGACTCTCATTGAGAACTACCTACCCTGACACTGCCCCTTTCATAGTTCACCTGTGTCTCAATAACCAGAACTCAACCAAGAAAGTGTGATGAAAGGTTTAAAAAAAATGCAATAGGTAAACTCTTGTCCCCAATAATAATAATGAATGGAATCAATCTTGTCTCTTTGATAACTACATGACTTGTACTCAATTTCCTTTATCTCCCCTTGCCTCTGATTCTTCAGCTCTGCACAGAGAATAATGCTTTTCCTTTTCTTAGGATGCTTTAAATTTAAAATGAAGTAATTCGGGATAAGAAGTAGTGTGATAGCAGGCCTACGGGGTTGCTGTCAATACCACTGCTGTCAATGCTGTAACCCCTAGTGTCACTGTTGGCATTATTAGGCATTGGCACGGGCTGGGGAGGGACCTTCCCCTAGTGTGTGACTAAACTTTGAAGCTTCAGTTACAGAGAAGCAGGTTGTTTGATGATTATGAATTAGAGCAAAGGAAGCTGGTGAACTTCAAAGCTATTATATTAAGCTACTGTAGTTGAAATGAATTGTCTTACACTACATGAGGGAGAGTCTGTCAAAAGAACTGCTGTTAGTCATGTGGAATCAGTCTGCTTTCTATCTTGAATGGTGTCAAAAAGAGATACGAACGAGTTCTAACATTTTGTCATCCTGTTCTCCATTCCTTAGTCATTGTCTGTATTTTATGTCTGCATTACCTTGTAGTGTAAGAAATGATTAATTAGATCACAGCTTATCTTGCATCCTTTTCAGGATAGCCTGGCAACCTCTCTAGGACTGACCACATTTCTGAGTGTAGTCTAGATGATATCAGGGAACAATTGGAAGACAAGACCCAAGTCTTTCCAGAGATGTTTTTCTTATCAACTTGAACTCAGCTTCCTTGGGCTTTGTTTTCTGAAGACAAAATATTAACAGGAGACATAAGCCCGCTCAGACTCCGCTGTAGGGGCCTCCGTGCCTAAGGGTCAGCCTATACTCTTAAAAAGTACATGTTAACAAGGAAAAATATAGTAGATGATCCCATGTTTTATTTGACACAGGAGCATTCTCAAGTGAAGAATCTGAGCTTGGGTGGAATTTTCATTAGTATATTTCATAGACTTCATGGCATAGACAGCCATTTAGAAAGGTAGTTCCTCTAAAAGAGTATTGTATACATTGATAGGGTGAGAAGAGATCAAGAGGACCCCATGTGGCCACAGTCTTCTGACCTCTCTGTATAGGCTTCTTCCTCCCAGGTGTGGGGTGAGACCTTATCTGGAATATGAGTCATAATGACCTTCAGACAAAGTTTACTATGTCTAGCTACCTCCAAGACAGGAGGAAGGAAGGAGAGGACAGTATCCTAGGTTTTATGGCTGGACTGGCAAGAAAAGAGTACACTGGCTGCTTTTGTGTGTCAACTTGACACAAGTTAAAGTCATCAGATGAAGGAGCCTCAGCTGAGGAAACGCCTCCATGAGATCCAACTATAAGGCATTTTCTCAACTAGTGATTGATGAGGGAGGGCCCAGCCCATGGTGGGTGGTGCCATCCCCAGCCTATTGGTCCTGAAGGTAGGCTGAGCAAGCCATGAGAAATAAACCAATCAGCATCTCTTCTCCATGGCATCTGTATCAGCCCATTCTCCTAGGATCCTGCCCTTTGTGAGTTTCTGTCCTAACTTCCTTCAGCAATGACCAGCAAGGATGAGATGCAAGTCTAATAAAACTCTTCCCTCCCCTCACCTCCAACTTGCTTTTTATCATGGTGTTTCATTAGCAAGACTAGGGGTTATAACTTTTATGCTCTACTTTGTTTCTATGACCTACCTTGAATGGGAGATGGGTGCAGGCAAAAGAAAACTGGAGATCTGGAGGGAACTTTGTGCTTGAGGCCTGCTGTCTTTCAGATCCAAGTACTCAGATGCCAAGAAACTTTGTGCTACAGTGTTCTTTTCTGAACCACAGTACCAGTACCCTGTTATTTTCTCAGATTGTGTTCTTCACACTGTTTGCTTTGGGGTGTTTTACAGAAAGGGCAAAATGAATTGCAGCCAGACCCCATCATACCTGGACATGCCTCAGTGAGAGCATATGAATTTCTGCCACATGCCTACCTGATCCTCTGTGCATGAAGTTTGAAAGCAAGAGCTTCAGTTGCTGTGCTAAGCATGTGTGTGCATAAGGGAGTAATTTGTGGGAGCAGAATAGGTAATCCTCCATATGAACCATTAATTCTTACTAAGTTGTATCTAACAGTGAAAAAACATACAGACATTCCTAATTAAATGTGTCTCTGTTACTTCCCATAGCAAACTACTGTGGACTTCCAGTGAGTGTGTGCTGGTTAGTTTTCTTTCAACTTTTCCCAATCTAGAGTGATCTGGGAAGAGGGGCTATTAGCTGAAATAATGCTTCCAAATGATTTAGCCTGTTAGCAGGTCTGTGAAACATTTTCTTGGTTAATGATTGGTGTGCAAGGCTCAGTCCACCAGGGGTGATGCAACCCCTGGGAAGGTGGTCTTGGATTGTATAGAAAAGCAAATTAAGAAAGCCAAAGCCATGGGACAGAAAGAAGCATTCTTTTATGGGATCTGATTCCAGTTCCTGCCTCCAGGTTTCTGCTTGGGTTCCTGCCTTGATTTCCCTCAATTATGACCTATGATTAGGACATGTAAGCTAGAGAAACCCTTCTCTCCCCTAAAATTGTTTTGGTCAGTGTTTTATCACAGCAGCAGTGAAGTAAACTAGGATAGACTGGGATGAAAATTAAATACCCTGATCATAGTTTTAATATGCATCTCTCATCTTTGAGTTGTTTTAGATAAGGCTTGTGATAGACTTTTCATATTTCAGGAATCTTAAAATTCTATTAGCCAGGGCTGATTGAGTCCACAGATTTTGCTTCAGACCTGGATGATGAATTCAGAAAAACTTTACAGGAATTGCTATGAAAGAAGAAAGAAGGAAATGTTTTTTTTATTATTTTAATGAGACTATTGTTTGTTAATCTTGACTTTGATTGCTTTTCTGTTATTTCATTAAAAAACCCAATGTTAAACACATTAGTATCCATTTTTTATATGCTGTATAGTCTCGTAATATTCATATTTGGGTATCTTCAAAGAAGATACCAGGCTGAGGACATCTCCAGGGCATCACTAGTCCAGTTGCACTGCATTTTCCACGGATGGTTGTCATGGAAGCATTTACTGAACTTGTTCATGCAGCAGAAAACCAAGACTCATCTGGAATGCTGCTGATCACCTTCATAGCAAACTGGAAGAGAACCTGTGGTATGAAAGTAAGGCTGAGTGAGAAGTCACATTCAGTCATTTTTGGTTTTAGTGTGTCTCAGTGGGAATGGGTATAGCAGAGTTATCTGTAGAAGTGATGGATTGAAGTAGTCCAGGGAAAGCTCATCAGATAGAATACGTTTTAGGCTAGTAACCTAGACTTTAATGACCACTATACTCTAATGCTGTTGGCTTGTTTGCTTGCTTGTTTGTTTTTATAATAAAAGGCAGTAGAATCAAGAGAGGTAAAAGAGAGATGACTTAAAAATGGGATCCATACTTGGAGTAATATAGTCACGTAACTAGGCATCTTTATTTTATAAGTTTTCCACCAATATTTGTGAACCTTGAAGCATCTGACACAAATGACCCAATTTTTACTGTGGGTAAATTAGGAAGTCTGATTGATGCCATAATAATCTAGGATATATTTGACTTGGTGGTGATTCAGCAATTTTCTTCATGCCAGAAGGGTTGTAGGATATGTTACTCAGGTGGTGCCTTCTGTATCCATCTTTCTGCCTTTGCCCTAGCCCTGACTTTCCTTCCCAAAGTCCTGTCTGTTTGTGTCATTTGCTCCAGCTCCTAAGTATCTCTTGTCTTTTGATCTATGAGATGTCTTCTGTCTGTAGCCCAGTGATTTTTTTTCATTGAGAACTCATTATGTATGAGACTATAGGGGTATAAAAGAGTGAGTGATAGAACTCTTGCTGTCATGGAAACCACAAAGAAATGAGTGGGATTAAAGTGAGATTGAGAAGTCTGATAGCATATGGGGCTCTGATAACAACTTAAAGGGGCAGAAGGTTTGGTGGGCCACCTGGGGGACCTCAAGCTTGATCAAGCATACTCCTCCAGATAGAAAGCTTTATATTACAGTTCAATAGAAGGACAAGAGTTGAAATATGCCAAAGGGAGCCCGAGAGGACTTAAAAGCAAGAGATATAAAGTGGGAGTCTTGTGGTATAAGCATATTGTGGATGGTAGGAAAAAAAATTGTGTCGCTATTTATTTATCTTGGGTTTTTGTTGTTGTTGTTTTAAAACAGTGGCTCACTAGATAGCTCAGGTGGTACAGTGTATTTCTTTTCCAGTGTCCATGGCCTCACACATGCTAGGCATTATTCTATCACTGAACTTTCTATATCCTTAGATTCTATTGTGATCTTCAGAAGCCTCATTAATTTAATTAAGATGATTAAGAGCTATTAAAATGTTTTCAGAGTGAGGAATTAGTCATAGTACTTTATCTTCCACCTAAAGAAAAACCACAAATTCCATTTAGTTACCATGTTGTTTAAGGGCTGAAATCTGGCACAAGACAGATATCTTATATAGTTTCATATTATTTATTTAAGTATTATTTTATGATAAAAGGCCTTAAATGCCTAGTTTATATCCACAAGTTTCCAGATTTTTATCAAAAAATGTCAAGAGAATAACCAAGTTAAATAGAATTCATAATAGGGAAACTCACCCAAATAACATTTTTTTTGAAATTTAAACGAGGAAACAGAAAAGTCCAACCACATCATCTCTGGATTAGTAAGCCTACTTTTCTCTCTATGCATGGTTGGTTACTTTTGTTGTGGTCTGAGGCTTGGAATCCACCCAAGCTGACACAAGAGGTTACCCCAAGGCAAGATTTAAGTTAGGGCATCACAGAAGATGAAGGGAACAGTAGGGGCAGATTGATCAGGGCTGCAGAACAGACTCAGGAACTGAGAAGCCAACCCAAATGTCAATTGAAGCAAGTATTGAAGTACAAAAATTATAAACATTCGTTATCAAGTTACAGTTACAATTTTCACCAATCAGATTTTAGAGATGAGTGGCTTCTTTGAATGTTCCATTCTTGTCAACCAACATACAATGTAAGCTCTTCAGTTAAACCAATCAGATCCATTTGTTCCTGTAAAGGGGGGAGGGGCAGCCATGACGTTTCTAGAGAATTAAAGATGCATTATGAGTATTTTTGTGGTTTAAGGAGTAAGTAGGTCAGCTATTGGAAGACTCCCAGCTCTCCTTGGGTCTGGGACCCTAAATTTTATTTTTATGAAATGAAGTCTGAAGTTAAAATGGTCATACTTAGGACAAGGTACTTTTTACCTGTTTCCAACACTTTGAAGTTGCTTGCATTGCCAAGGATAGAAATTTCAGTAGAGTTTTTGTATGATGAATCCATTGCCTTTTTGAGAGTATGGCTGTCATCAGTATTTTAAAAACATTTTCCTCCAGGCAAATATCTCTGTATTTATAATATGAATCAGTAGAAAAATATTTTTATTCATAGAGAAAGTCTGTTTTTCCCCTATGTCTTAGTTTATGCTCTACAGCTGAGTCTCAGAATGCAAGCATTCTCCTCTAGGTGAATCCTGTATGGTGGCAGTGATAGTAGGTCTCTGTCTTTCTGAGGCTGTGTAACAAGCAAGTCCGGAGCTCCAGGTCTTTTTAGCTATACACTGTCTTAAATGCATGAACTTGAACTGTTGTTATGTTTCAGCTGTTCTTGACTGAACTTGGTTGGCTAAGCTTCATGTCAGACTCTCTGTCAGGCAATGTCTGTGTCACTCCTCTTTATTATTGTGAGACGTGAGCTGGAAAATCAGTTTATCTAGACTATACTCTTCCCATGGCAAAGGGAAGAATCTCAAGAGACCTTGCAGAATCTTTAGTACTTATTGAAATCTTGGCTTAGAGTAAAAGCACTGCCATTTTTTTTCTCACTACTTAAAGCATATACAATACCCAGGTTCAGTGGGAGAAGATGCATGCTTCTTCACAGAAGAGAATTTACTACCAACTCACAGGACACAGGGCTGCAGTGTTCTGCATGAGACATGGTGTTGAGACAATCCATTATGCCTTGGTGGCTCACGTAACACTAAATACAAGTCTCCACTAAATACTGCTATCTCCACTTAAATTTTTCCAATGTGCAAGACTATAATTCTATATCTACCTTGACGAACTAAATGAGATAAGCATAACTATAAACTTTTTATAATTATGCTAATAGAAAATCTGATAAGTATTTAAATAGGGAAAGCTGTGCTACTGTTATAAAAGATATTTTGTAATAAAAGTTTAACCAAATGTGTCTAAACTGTATGTGTGTTGGTGTGTATATGTACACAGAGGTATAGTGGTAGGAGAAGGCATATTAATATCCAAGTTAAAAAGGCCTGTGGTTTTAAACTTTGAGGCTCTGGCTTGTGAGAGAATAAATTTATATTGTTTCAAGCTATTTTAGATAACACAACAGGAGACAGAGGCAACTTATATATTCGCTCTGTACCCTGGAACAAACAACATGAGTGTATAAAGCTGGGTTTTCATTCTCACATAATGACAATGACACCTGTGGGTATGTCACAGGGATGGTGTGGATTTTCTTTGTAAAGTCTAAAGTGTCCAGATAGCATATATAGAGCATTTGTCACAGTGAAGATGTGTCACCATTGCCATTATTATGGTGGCCTTCTTCTCAGTTTATCTAGACTATACTCTTTAACTGTCAGTTTTTAAGTACAGCCATTTAATTCTCTACAGTCTTGCTTAAAAATGTGCCTCTCACTTACCAGTGTGTTGGGATCCTGTTAAGTCTTCCACATTATGCTCATATCAGAAGAGGATGAATGTATGCCTAAAGGGTTGTGGCTACAGCCTTAAATAGCCCAAAGCAAATGGAAATGTTCTTTCAAGATGTATGCTAATTTCTGGTTACTCTGATTTATATGTACATTTGTTTAAAGATAAAATAGGCATTTCTAATTACTAGTCACATTGCTTACCTTCCTTAAAAATCCTGAAGAAGTTGGTCAATATCCTGGGAAGGTACGGTCTAAGTGCACACAGAACCCTTAATCTCAGTGAGTTATTGATACCGTATTTAAATGAGTCAGCCTCAGAGCTCCTGGAATACAGATGTATATAATGATGTTCTAGCTGGAGTATTAGACTGGCAAATCTATCTGTGTACAGTGCTACCTCATTACCACAGGATGTATGACACATTTAAAGTTACCTGAAAGCATTTTTGGTTGTCACATCTGGAGGTACTTCTACTACCCAGAGGGGGCTAGGTTGGCATTACAGAGTGTCATTGTATGTCTTATAGTGCATGGGACAGCCCTTCACCACAAAAGATTATCTGGCCCAAGAAGTCAGTACCTCTAAGATCACCCACAACATTCTTTCCAGGGTGTGTTTCCTCTTTTCCTTTGTCAAATATTGTAGACATCTTTTTGTTCCTTTAGTTTCTAGGTCTCATTTGGAAAATTAGAAGTACTCAATAATCACTCATGAATAAAATCTGTGGTTATAAAAATGGATACTTAGTGCCACTTACAACTCTAAACACACTGTCTCCCTTCTTTCTTGTCTTGACTGCATCAGGAATTGTAGGGTTTTGAAACACGCTGGGCTCTCAGAAGACAGAGCAAGGTCATCAAGGTTTAGAAAAACTGACATTTCTGCAAGTCCTTCTATGTAGTACATGGAAGGTCCGGAATGTGATTCCGCTTTTATCTACTTGTGGATAAGCAGCTTCCATTGAGTGTTGACACACCTCTATCCACATAACCTAGGGGTTTCTCTGAGCCCTCAAAAGTAGCAAGAATGTTTTTATACTAATAGGCAACTTGTATTTTGTTTATTCACTGTTTCTTGTTACTTTCCTCCTAGATGCCTCAGTTTTTAGGAGCTTTCTGAGTCTTAAAGATATTCTACATGGTACAATTGTGCTCTGGCTACCTTGTAGTATAATGGCTCCTTGGTATGTTTGTCTTTCCTTAAATACACTGGACTTCCTCAGGGAATTTGCCTTATTTCTCTTACTCCCTGACTTGGGCTGGGTGCTCAGTACATGGATAAGTGAGCGTGGCAGTCAGTCAGTCTTCAAATCAGTCACTGTACTTGAATACTTACGTAAGAGAGAAGTTTGTTCGGATTTTCCTGTCATTCATTGTGCCTTTAGCATTCTTTGAACTGAGAAAATAATGTTGAAGTTAGTGTAAAGATAGAATAAAAGGGGATCTGTGAAGATGCATACAAAAGAAAATTGTCACACTTCTGTTTCTCATTCCTATTTCTGCTGTTTGGAATGTTTCACATGGAATTTGGATCAGTGCTTCCTATACTTGTCCAACTCACATAGATGGTTCAACGATAGTTGATAAAATGGCTACCGATAGTCTTTTCGAGCGACTTTCCCTGTAAGTACATTAAATAAGTCATAGGGACAATTTTAGTTTGTCAATTTTGAGTCATTTACCAACACCTGAACCAACTATTTCAGCCAAGGAGACAGGACAGTTTCATTAGTACCAAGCACGGGCCCATCCCTCTGGCTGGAGGAGGAGTCTGTAGCTGAGTCAACAATGTGGGATGCAGTTCAGAAAAGGGACAAACATTTGCAACTACTAAAATGTGAAGAGACAACTCCAGGATAAGAACATTCTGGAATAACCATTATGAAAAGATTCATCACAGATTCAGTGTCTGCCACTTTCTTCTACAAGGCCCAAAATTGTGCTTTATACTACAGCCAGAAGTGAAAAAATACATGTATATATAGTTACCAACTGAAGGCCAAGTAAAATGATTTACTCTGTTACATTTTGTCAGGATTCTGGTTTATTTAGAAGAATTTGCCAGCATAGTGTATGAAAAATTTCCTCAACAATAAATAGAACATTTATGTTCTGCTAAAATAAGCATTCCTTGAGCTTACTTGACTGCTTTTCTTAACAAAATGGTGACATTTAAGGGAAGTTAAGCAGATCTAGTGTGGATTGTGTCTTTACTGGGTCACATATATCTTTAGCATGATCTCATTTTTGCCTGGCAGGTTTTGGTTAGGATAGTTCTCTGCTGTTTGGGAATATAGTAAGCATTCCGCCAGGCAGCAGTGGACCAGGACTGTGGCCACCTCTGTCTCCCTATCAGTTATAGCCTCTAATAATAAAGAAGAAGAACATAGTAATGCCTTTTGTGTTGTTCTGATTGCCGGCAGGTGGTTGTATTAAATAGGACTCTAGTTGGCAGATACTACTCAAAATTATCTCCTGCAGAAAGTTTCCATCACACAAAGCATGAATATATCTTTCTCAAAACAGCAAGAGGGAGCCCTTATTTAAAAAAGAAAAACCTTAGCAAATATTATACCTTTAGGCTCTTGCGATAAACTTGGTTCCAAATTCACTGTTGGAAGAAACATTGGGAAATCTGAGATCTGTGAATTATGTGGTCTCATTTTTCATTCTGGATTTAATTATTCCTGAGTACAGAAGGGTCGAGTGCTTCTGAAACTGAATTAGATGAAATTGAACATAATGCAATTCTGGTTTTGCTGGCATGCAAGTTCCAGCTACTGGGCACTTTCTGTTCTGTCCACTGTTGCCATCTCAGGACATGTATGTAAAAGTTGTTTAACCACTACTCACTGAACACTCCCATGTGTTCAACTAAAAATGAAAATCTCTGTCTCTAAACTCTTGCCTTGTTCTGGATGTTTTACATTTAGAGTCATGCAGAACAAAGCCTTTGCAAACAAACTCATTTTTCTTAATAAAACATATTTAAGATTTTCTTCATGCCTTTTTTTGGCTTTGAAGTACCTTCTTTTTGCAACTTAGTAAAAATTGGTCAGATAGTACAGGTTTATCTGAATGATTTTCTTGCTTACCTGAATGGCATCCCAAAGCTTTATGATCATGATTGATGCTGCTACAAACATCTCTGCATTGCATTTATATGATACACATTATTTTTTTTTACAAAATATCTATCTGTCTATCTGTTTGTCTGTCTATCTATCTATCTATCTATCTATCTATCTATCTATTTATTTATTATGTGAATTGGTGTTTTGCCTGCATATATAACTGTGTATGAGTGTCAGATCTATTGAACTCAGGTCTTCCAGGAGAACAGTCAATGCTCTTAACTGCTGAGCCATCTTTCCAGCCCAGGACACAATTTTCAACTCCTTTGGGTAAACACTAAAGCACAATTGTTGGGTAAAAGTATGTTTAGTTTTATAAGAAATAAAACTATTTTGGAAAATAGCTGTATGATTTTATATTTTCACTGATGGAGAGAATGCTCACTTTCTGTTTTTTATTTTTAATTTATTAATTAAAATATAATTATATAATTTCTCCCCTTCTATTTTTACCCCAAATTTTCCCATGTTCCCTCATTCTAACCCTTCCCAGGCTCCCTAGCTCCCTCTAAAAATTGTGTTCTCTTTGTCTTTGATTATTATTACATACAAAACACAGGTGTGTGTTTAATATATTTACATGTACATTTATATATATAT
The DNA here is from genome assembly GCA_004025045.1 of Sigmodon hispidus. Taxonomy (NCBI): domain Eukaryota; kingdom Metazoa; phylum Chordata; class Mammalia; order Rodentia; family Cricetidae; genus Sigmodon; species Sigmodon hispidus. The sequence goes on from PVIH01007826.1 coordinate 26,955, forward strand.
AGGAATAAAATCTACTGAGTCTGTATACTATTTGTGATTCTAAGACTGATCACTTCTCTGGAGAAGAGTATTTCTTCTTCTCTCAGCAATCATTAGTTGCCTATAGCTTTTTGTCTGGGATGGTGCCCTGTTAGATTTCTCCCTTATACTTCAATTTGTCTAGTGCATAGTCATTGTTTTTCTTCTTTAGGCAGCCATATTGTTGTGTTAACATGGGTGTAGCTTTCCTGTAATTTCTAGGATACACAACCTCCAAGTTCCTGTCTCTTCAAGGTCTTGCCAGCATTTGCAGATGTTGTACTCTGGATTTGGCTACTGTGGTAGGTGTATAGTAATAACACAGGATTGCTTCAGTTTGCTTTTTTTTCTGGTGGAATATTCTACGGAATATCTTTCCATATTTATTTGCCATTTACATAGCTTCTTTGGTGAGTTTTCTGTAATGATTTTTGCTCTGTTTTTAAAACAGAATAATTGTTTCCATATTACTAAGAGTGCTTTTCAAAAGCATTTTCTCCCAGTGAGAGGGTTATCTTTTCTTTTTTCTGTGTGCCTTCTGCTAAGCAAATGTTTTTTGTTTTAATAATGTTTACAATAGCCATTATGTTTTTTCATGGATTATGCCTTTGATGTTAATAAGGATGTCATTATCAAACCCAACCTCACCTTGACTTTTTCTCATGTTATCTTCTAGGAGACTGTGTTTTTTTGAATTTCACATTTAAGTCTCTGGTCCACAATGAGGTCCTTTCAGGGATGGGTATAAAATATATGCCTAGGCCCTTCCTTTTCCATTTAAATTTTCCCCAGTGAATGGTCAGTTGTTTGGCAGTCACTTATTGAAAGAACTGTCATCTCTGTTATATTGCTTTGCCCATTGTGAAACACCAGTTGACTAGATTTGTGAGCATCTTTTTGATTATTTGTTCACTACATTAATGTGCTTGTCTATTCTGTCACCAAAATGATGTTGTTCTTAATGCTGTGTCTTAATGATAAATTGTCAAAATAGATAGTGTTGGGATTTTAACTCTAAATTTTCTCCTTCAATTTTCTGTTAGCCTGTTGAGGTCTTTTGCTTATTCTTAGAAACATTTTTCATCATCATCATCATTATTTTATTTTGAGACCAGGTCTCATCATGTAGCTCTGACTGTCATGGAATTACTATGCAATTCAGATTGGCCTTGACTCATAAAGATCTGCCTGCCTCTGCCTCTTAAGTGCTGGGGTTAAAGGTGTGCATCATTACACCCAGCAAGGTCCATGAATAGAATAATTTGCTGAGATTTTAACTGGTTCTTCAGTGAACATATAAGGTAGAAATACTGGCATCTTGATGTCATTGAATCTTTTCAGGGATTGTTTATGTAGTTTTCAGACTTCTTTCACCAGACTTTTGTAGTTAACTTCAGATAGGTATTTTGTAAATGTACTTAGATTTATGATATTTTAAGATATGATACTTAGATTTATTTCATTTTGTATGATGCTAGTGTAAATTGCACTTTACTTTTAAGTTAAAATTCTGCTGATATATATGTGATTGATTTTTATGTTAATACTATATTTTATAACTTTGTCCTATGACTTATTAATTCCTAGGTCTTTTGTTAATATTGGCATAGGTTTCTCCATTTATTTTTACAGAAACAATCCCATTATCTTCAAACACTTTCTCAATTAGTAACATTTTATTTTATTGTCCTTTCCATTTGCTAGAATTTGAAGTGGGATGTGAAAACTAAATGATAAGGGTTACTCCTTTGGATTGTCTTGTGTGAAAGGCTTCTAGTACGGCAAAATCCAAGAAAATGTCTCTTGCAAGTTTGTTTTTGTTGCTGTTGCTTTGTTCTTTTAAAAAACATTCTTACCAAGGTGAAGTTTTTCCCTGTTCTGAAAGCATTTGTCATTCATTAATAGTAATTATATCTTGCTCTTTCTGTACCTATGGTGTGATTGTGTGGTATTTTCTTCTTTGGCCTGTTGACAGGGTAGATTACATACTTTTCAAATATCAAGACATGTTTATGTTCATTCTGTTGGTAAATTCCACTTAGTCATGTTTTTTTTTTTTTTACATCCCTAAGTGTAAACGTGCTTGGGCTTTGGCTGAGGGTTTTTGAATGAGTGTTTATGAGAGGCATTGCTATGTAATATTCTTTTCTTGCAATGTCTTTCTAATTTTGGTAAAGGGAGATTCAGTCTTTGTAAGATAAGTGAGAATTGGAGTTCTTTGCTCCTCAAGTGTATGGTAGATTCCATCAGAGAACAGGTCTGGGCCTGTATTCTCTTTGGAAGCTTAGTATTATTTTAGTTTCTTTAGCAGACAGAGGCCTATTTAGATTGTTTGCAAATTCCTGTGTGAATTTTGACAAATCCTATCTCTCTGGGCACTGACTCACTCACTGCATCTAAGTTATGAAATTACAAGAATAGATCTTCGGCAATGTGTAATAAGTAGTTTCTGGCCTGGGGTTTGGACTCGCTCATACCCTGCTGCCACTTTGCCCCAAATCATCACACAAAGGTTTATATTAATTTCATGCTGATTGACCTATGGCTCAGACATATTGCTACCTAACTCTTAATTCTTAAACAAACACATAATTTAGCCAAGTGGCTTAGTACCTTTTCTCAGAGCAATATTTCAACTTCTTTCCTCTCATGTACTGGCATCTCTCTCTATTGGCATTTCTGCGTGACTCTTCCTCTTCCCAGAGTAGCTCTACTTCCCAGGGAAGTAGCCTGGTAGCTCTGCCCACACTTCTTGTCTGTCTTCTTACCAATCAGCTTTTTATTAAACCAGTAGGAGGGACAAATATTTACAGTATACCAGAACATAATCCCACAGCAGCAGTGTGTCCTTCTTATCACTAAGAGAAGTAATTTGTGCATTTCCATGTTCATTCTCTCTCCTCTTTCCTCTCTTCCTCTCCTTGTCTACTTCACCTGGATAGAAGCTTATTGACAGTTTGTAAGCACTAATTTATCAGTTTCGTTGATTTTTCTCTACTGAATTTTTATTTTCAATTTTATTTTTATCAAGCTTTGATCTTTGTTGTACATTTTCATGTTGGCTTTCTTTTTCTTGTTTTCTAAGGCAAAAACCTATACTTATTTTTTTTAAATAGTCACATCCAACAGTATCAATTTCCATCTCATTCCTGCCTCTGCTCTGTTCTACAAACCTTGATAAGGCCTACTTCAGTTTATTGATTTCACTTAATTCAGACTTTTTAACATTTCTTTGTTTAAATTTAAATATTTTAGATATCTTTGACATATGTATTACTCAGAAAAGATTAATCTTCTAAGTTAATTGAAGTGTATTTTATTGTTGAATATGATGTCTTAGTGGATATTCTGCATAAATTTGAGAAGAAAATACATATCTATGTCTACTCTTGATGACACTGTCTTTAAGATCAATCTTATGCACCATTCACTTATGGTCTTGAATCTAACATTGTCTTTGCTAACTTTCTGCCTTCTGACTCCTAGTTATTCCAATGAAGAGACTCTGAAGTCTCAATCCATAAATTGACTCACTTATATCTCTTTGCATCCATCTGGGTTTTGTCTAAGCTATCTTACCATTTTGCCTCTCTATAGTTGGTTATGTACTTGACAATGATTATTGTGTTCTTTGATTATTGTATCATACCCCTCTTTATCTCTGGTTATTCACTGTTTTGATGTATACTCTGTGTTGAATCAATTTAGCTACACCTATTTGCTGTACATTGTTGTTGAAATGTTATTTGTTTTTCCATCCTTGTGTTCCTAAATTTTTAATTGACATGCAATCATTGTATAAATTTATGTAACACTATGTAATATTTACAGAGATCACATCAGATAATTGGCATGTTTATTACCTAAAATAGCCATTATCTCTTTGAGGTAGAAACATTCAAAATCATTCTTACTGGGTATTTTCAATAAACAATTAATTGTTGCCGACTGTAGCTTTTCTGCTTTTGATGGATAATCTTCATTGTCAATGTGACTAAATTGAGATTCACCTATGAAACAAACTTGTGTGCATGCAAAGACAAGGTTTCCAAGAGGTTTTACTAAGGAGGAAGATCTAACATAAAAGCAGGTAGCACTCTCCTGTGGGCCAGGGCATAAAATGAATTAACAAAGAAACTAAACTGAGCACAAGCATTCATCCAACACCACTTTCTAATCTAGATACACAATGTGACCCTTCCCATTATAATTTATTAGATCCTCAAACTGTGAACCAAAGTAATCCTTTTCTTCCTTCCTTCTATACTTCCATTTTCCTTTCTTTCTTGTTTCATTCCTTCCTTAATTTTATTTTGTAATAATAAAAATCACAATAATAAAAGTAATCAATATGCTGGTGTACTGGTAAAACATTAAAATCATATTGCATGCATTCTATCGACTGCACCCTTTCCTTGACCCCCTTAAGCCCTTTCTTCCACCTCTCATGGTCACCTTTCCAGGACTTAGACGTGCCCCAACCACTTATAACTAAAAATCAAAATCTGGGATCCAAACATAGAGCATGGTATATTTGTGTTTGAGTCTGAAATACTTTGCTTTACAAAATAATTTCTAGTTCAGTTAAATAACATAGCTATATGGCTGAATGTGGAATTTTATTACATCAGTTTTCTTTATGCAGTCATCTGGACAAATTTTTTTTTTTTTGTTTGTGTATTGTATAGCAGATTCTTACTATTGCCTTGACTGACCTGTGTTGTGAGTCTGCTATGTAAATTAGGTTGGCCTTGAACTCACAGACAGGTCCACCTCCCTCCCTGAAGTATTGCTGGGATTAAAGGTGTGTACCAGCTCTCCTGGCAACTTTTGTTTTATATTAGTGTAATCAGACCTATAGTAGTCACTTTTTTATTTGTATCTCTGTTTTTATTTCTGTTGTTTTGTCTTGTGTTGTGTGACACTCTTCCTAGAGGAAGACATGAATGGATGTCTACTCACTCCAGATAGGAAACCAACAACATATCAGCACCAAGTCCAATGTGGTGAACTAATGAGTTTTATTAGGGCTACTTACTGGAATATGGTCAAGCAGTTACTTACAGGAGTATAAAAGACACAAAGATGACTATTCCAACAAATCCCACACCAGTTAGAAACCACACTGTACAACCTACAGGCAGCTCAATAGGTTGAAGGATATCCTTTCAAATGGCTCTGATTTTTTAAAGGCAATTTGGTTGGCCACTGCTTGGCTGCTTGCCCTGAGCCTCTTCTAAGAAGCTCAGTTTGCTGGTAGAGACTCTCAGCAGTATTTACTGTTTATACATTCTTGGGAAAGGAGAAGCCTAGCAAATGTGGTTAGCTTCAGGGACTTCCTGAAGGTAATTTGAGGTGATTATTTTCTATTTCAATGAACTTCCCTGCAGTATTTCACCTGTCCCTGGAACATCTTGTCTTAGAAATTTTCCTTTAATCGAAGGTTTTAATCTTGGAAGAAACAGAAACACATTTTTTTGTATTATTCTTTTTCTGTATTTATTGTTTTTAACTGAGTGTTTTAAATTCTAGTTTATCTCCTTTTTAAAATAACAAATATATTTCTTTAACTTGTTAAGTAGAGTTTTCCATAAACATTTACAACTAATCAAGCTTAAAGTTTTGCTTCCTGAGTAGTAGAATTGTCTTATAATAAGGTAATCCTAACACCCCTCTATCCTTTATATTTTTGTAACTCATTAGACTTACACATAACACACTTAAACATATTATATACATAAGTATATATAGATACTCTTATTATTTCAAACAATGTTATATTAGATGAATTAAGAAAAGTAAAACAAAATTTTTGTTTTATTTTTACCCATCTTCCTTTACCATTCTTCATTTCTTTATGCAGTCTCTGACCTGCATTCTTTTTAACTTAAAGTATTTTCCCCACACCTACCACTGTGCCCCCTCCCTCCTTTACTCTTTGTCCTCCCTCAGCCTCCTCCTCATTCCACCCCACCCCCCATTTATTCCCCAGGAAGGGCAAAGACTTCCCAAGTCATTCAGTTTGGTCTGGGATATCCAACTGAAGTAGGACCAAGTCCCTCCCCACAGCATCAAGGCTGAGTAAGGAGATCTCCTGTAGGGAGTGGGCTCTGAGAAGCCTGGTCCTGTACCAGGAATAAACTCTGCTTTGAATGCAAGAAGCTTCACAAACTGCCTACACCATTCAACTGTCATCTACATCCAGAGGTTTTAGTTCCTTTCTCCAAAGGTTCCTCAGCTATCATTTCAGAGTCAGTGAATTCCCAGTAGCTGTGGTCAATCATCTCTGTGGGTGTCCTCCTCATAATCCCGATCCCTTTGCCCATATAAATCTCTTTTCCCTCTCTTCAGCTAGACCATGGAGTTTGACCTGAATCTCTGCTTCTGCCTCCACCAATTGCTAGATGAAAGTTCTATAATGGCAATTAGGGTGGTCGTTCATTTGATTATAGGGGAAATTCTGTTTAGGCACCCTCTCCACTATTACTTGGAGTCCTAGACAGGATCATTTTGTGGGGATTTGAGTGTTTCCCTAGCACCAGGTTTCTCTCTAACCCTACAATGGTTCCCTCTATCAAGATATCTATTTCTTTGTTCTCTCTCTCTGTTGCTCCTCCCACTCAACCATCTCATTCTCTCATGATCTCTTCCCACCTCTTCTTGCTTGTTCTCCCTTATGATCCCAAATTACTCAGGAGATCTTCTCTATTATCCCTTCCCAGGGGATCCATGGATGTCTCTCTTAAGTTTCTCCAGTTACCTAGCTGATTAGGGGTTGTAGATTGTAGACTGATTATCCTTTGCTTTATGTCTAAAATTCACTTATGAGTGAGTAATACTATGTCTGACCTGCATTCTATTTCTTCTCTTTAAAGACACTCTTCTAATTGATTCAAGATTGCAAATTCTCTTAATTTATCTTTGAGAAAATACTTTCTTTTTCTCCTGACTTTTTAAAAGATAATTTTGTGGAATATAGAAACCTTGGGTTGTATTTTTTTCAGTACTCTTTCTCCTGGTTTTTTTTTTGGGGGGGGGGGTAAATATAATAGTTATTTTTCCTTCTTTATAGATAAAGGGTTTTTTCTTTTTTTAGAATTTTTTTAACGTTTGGAATTTCATAGTGCATTAAAAAATATGCATTTTTGTGTAACATAGTTTTTCTATTTCCACTTGGCATTCTCCACACTTCTTGAATCTATAAATTAATGTCCAACCTTCATTTTGCAAAAACTCAGCATCACTATTGATTCAAGTATTTCTGCATTTCCTTTCTCTTCTTATGTTGCCATTTTATTCATGATATACCTCTTATATTTGTCCCAAAGTTATAAAATATTCTGTGCTTTTTTTTCCCTCTTAGCCATTTTTTATCCTTGCTTTTCACCTTCAAGTATCCATTTTTAAATTATTAATCCTGGCAATTTCGTACACAAATTTTGTTCATATCCACCTCAGCAGCCCTTCCAGCTCCTCCCAGACCTCTGCCAACTTGCCTCATTTTTCTGAATAATTCACAGCATTTAGTTAGTGCTGCCCATATAGGCATGTGGGTAGGGAATCATCAACTAAAACATGGGCAACCTAGCTTAAGACACATCACTGGAAAAAAAATGACCTTTTCTTCTCCAGAAGCTATCAATTGCCAAGAGCTCTTCAACTAGGTGTAGGGTCTCATGCACCATTTCCTTTTCCATGGTGGAATATTGATTGCATTAATCATATGCAGGTCTTGTGCCACCACCCACAGCCTCTGTGAGTTCACAAGTGGAACAGCTCTATGATGTCCAGAATACATTATAACCCAGCAGTATTTCCAGACCTTTGGTTCTTAGGATCTTTCTGCCCCATCTCTGATGTTCTCTATCTATTGAAATGATCTCAGATTCAGCAAGTCTTTCCTCTTGTATAGTCTATTAGTCACCCCACCAAAAACATTCTTCAATTTTGTTAGTATTTTTAACTTTAATATTTATTTGATTCTTATTTATAATTTTTATTTGTCTGATTACATTGCCCATCTTTTCTTGCATGGTGTCTGCCTTATCCATTGTAATCTATAGCATATTAATCACAGTTGTCTTTGGCTTGATACCTGGTCACTTCATCATCCCTACCATATTTACTTTTGATTTTTACTCTGCTCTTTAGTCTATGTTATTTTCCCTTTTTCTTTTTTTGTTTTTGCTTATTTCATTTTCTTTGAAATATACTCCTTTCTGAGAATTTTATACTTGAGCACCTTATTGATATTATTTCCATCCTTCTTTCTCTTTACTCCAACTCTTCAAGTAGTATCTGTGCCCTACAATCTCCATCAGATCTGAATTTTCTTCTTTAACTATTACTGGTATGTGTGTGTACGTGTGTGTGTGTGTGTGTGTGTGTGTGTGTGTGTGTGTGTGTTGGATGTACAACTTATCCAGTCCATTAAATGTTTCTTATATGTACATGTGTTTAGAGCTTACACTTGGTTCTAGATAACATATCAGGGGGATTATTCCTTGGAAAAACTGTCTCTCTCTTTCTCAGCAGTTACAAATCATTGGTGGTTCTTCATCTAGGTGTAGATCCTTGTGAATTTTTCTCATCCATGTTTACATGTTGGCTTTTGTTGTCACTATGCATGTCTTATCTAGATAACATACTGTTGAGATTTCATGGATGGATCTTCCCTGTCGTACCTGGAAGACACTATCTTGAAGCAGACATCCTGGTCCTATGACTCTTATAATCTTCCTCCTCCTCTTCAAGGATGTTTCCTGAGTGTGTGTCCAGGGATTGCATTATAGATACCAGGGTCACCTATTATCTGCAAATTGACCAGTCATAGATATCTGTTTCTATCTGCTGCAAAAAAATAAGCTTCTTTGATGCAGGATGTGAGGTATACTTATCTGTGGGCATAAGAATACACTTTTAGAATACAGTTAGAAATTAGGAAGATGGCCAAAAGAATGTCTAGAAAGAAGTTTTTGGGAAAATTCAGGGAAGAAAGTCCTATGGCTGGTGATATCTGTAGGTCTGATGATTTCTTAGTCTCTGTAGATCTGTGAGCTAATGGCTCTGAACATTGAGCTTCCGAAGTGACCCTCAGTTTTATTTTCCTACTGTAGGTAATAGGACTTGAGTATTTTTGTTCTCCCTCATGAAAGCTAAGGCCGTCTGAATTTAAGGGTTTCCTTTCTGCCAGGTCATGCAGGCTCCTTCCACATGAGATTGTGCTTTAAGTAAAATTGTCTTGAGAATAGCCTTGTTAGAACAGATTATTTTAGCCTATGTCAAAGTCCTTTTTCTTCTCTATGGCACAATCACCAGGAATTTCTTCCAACATTTAGCATGAAAACCTGGTTGTGAAACTCACAGAAGTATGGAAATTTTGCCTTGCCTGGATAACGGAGTTTCAGCTCTTGACCATGACCATACTGACCCCCAGTCAAGCCATCAGTTACACTAACTAGCTCCTTCTTCTCCTTTGTCAAGATGACTTTTCAGTGGTGACTCTGCTTAGCACTGTTTGATGGTATGCCCAGCTCTTGATTAATGGAACTACCCACAGAAGGGATGGAAGGGATAGTCTAGTAATTCAGTCTGAATCACGTGCCTTTGCTGGGGTCAGGAAGGTGTTACCAGAATTAGAAGTCCACGGCACTTGGATGAAGTACCAAGTGCCATTAAAAAAAAATCATAGCTATAGACATTCATTGTCTATTAGTCAATATCCACTGCATTCCCTCTAACAAACTTTCTGTAAAGAACTCTGATTTTGTTAGTGGTCTTTCTCAAATATCTTTGATGGAACCAAACTTCTCAAGGTAAACCTAATTTGCCTAAGGTCATCTAGTTAGTTAATGACTAATTTATTCAATAACAGAGATCCATGGTCTACTCCTGTAAACATCTATTTTCAATGTATCATTTGTCCTCCCAGATGCCCTATAAACCCACTTCCTTTCTCCCTCTTTTCGCTTCAAGCATAACTATTCCCATTTAGTAAATCACACCTTAGTACAGAATTATAAAGTTGAGTGGCCAGTTATAGTTCCACACATAATAGAAAACTGACCCTGTGTGTAATGTATTAGAATTCTATAATGCGGTCTAGCCCAAGAAAATGAACTGTGACTTAGCATTGAAGTGCAAGAACTGTGTGAAGGGGGAATTCTTTGACTTAATCCAGAAGGTATGGATAATTTTTAGAACTCACATTCTCCTGCAAAATGATTTGACTCAGTCCAATAACCAGGGTTTGTGCTTTATGAGCTAAAACTCTTAGTCGATAAATGCAATGAAAATTATTGCAAGGAAGCAAGCTGTGGCTATGTTCACTTTAGGCTGTCTTAGGGTCTTATGTCCAGCCAGAGTGCACAGCAATGTTGTAGACTTTGACCTGAAAATCACAGATCAAAGAGATAAACATCTGTAAGGCTGGGAACAGGAAAGAAAAGGCTAGGTAGGGGTCCTTCGGGAAAAGGCATGCCATGTCCCTTCTCTTTCCTCCCCCCTCCTTTCTTCCCTCCCTCTCTCCCTCCCATCTTCTCTCCCTCCTTCCCTCTCTGCACATATAAGACATAAATGTTTAAAGCTCAAAAAGTAGAATTGCATCATGATTTTTTTAACCTGTTACTGCAACAAAACAAAAATAAATTCCACATGATTTTAGATCCAGGGAGACTGGGAAATGTCTCAGAATAATTTTTTTCCTTCAGATTGCTGCATCAGTTTGTTTGCAGGTGATGTGATTTTTTAATAGGATTGGACCATAAGTAATGTGAAAATGATTAGAAGTTGTCACATCAGACCACAATTGTCCTGAATCTAAGGACAGATGAAGGAAAAAGCAAAAAATAAAAATAAGTTCACAGAATTGATCCTTCTTGTATTAATAAGAAAATATGGCAATATGATGCTCTTCACTACTGTTCAAACTTTTTCCTGTTGGCTAAGCTCTCAAGAAATAGGTGAAGATGCTTCCTGGTCATGATGCATTGAGATTCACTTTAGAACAAAGAGGAATGTATTTATCTTATATACTTCCTCCATTAGGACATAGCCTAAATTTCATCATTATTCCATGAACTTTGTGAATATTGGGATGATTTTAGATACTATATTAATTATTTAAAAATAAATATTTATACATGAAACACCAATTGCTGGTAAACTAAAGAATTACATGTGGGTTTAAAGCTAGTGCAACACCATGGCAGCAAGAAAGATTAAGGATGTAAAATAATGGTGAATTCAAGTTTCTTTTATATTAGTATGGAGAATATGATATTGTCACCAATGAACATTTAGGATGACAACCAGTGGCAGATAGCTAATAGCCTGCTGACAGCGTTAAACTGAGATCACTGGTAGTGTGTGTCTCCTTAGTATATCTGATTTTTTGTGAAATGTTATAAAATATTTCCAAACATATGATTACAAGGCACTCACATCTATCACGGATTTTTAAGATATGAGTTGAAAATAGGTATAAATTGGCTTTGGCAAAAAGAAGATTTATTGACATAGTAAAATTTAAAACACAGTATTTCCATAGCATCAAATACAGTGGGTTTCTTCTGTGCCTCATCATGGTGAGGTACAAGCTCCTCCTTTGAGCTCCATTGTTTCGTATGAGTCTTCTCTGAGCATACTTGAATAAATGGGGACAAAGAAACCATATCCAACTCCTGAAGGGAACTTTTTTCCCCGGAACCTGCACAAAATTCTGAGTCTATGTCTCTGGATTAACTTGTTTACCTGAACCACATTCTATACTTGAGAAATTCATATTAATTGGCCAGACAGAAGTCATATGATGTCCACAGACACTGAGAGTTCAAGTTAGTCACTCTAAGCCACACACATGAAGAACAAAATTGACCTGACCACCTAAAGTGGTCAGATGATTTTTAGAGACACTAAGAATAATTCAACCTCAATAGTATCTAACAATGTATATGTGTGTGTGTGTGTGTGTGTGTGTGTGTGTGTGTGTGTGTGTAAAAAAGGGTTGAGGCAAAAGCTATCCAGAAAGTTGCCAAGTTGTATGATGAGTGGCATTTAGAAAACATAAAATTTTTGAGCCCCTCTGATAATAAACAAACAGACAAATAAATGTTGATCTCTTTACAATCAAGATCCATCCATATACCATTGTTTGACATTTTTCTCTTTTGAACAAGTAATTAATAGTTCAATGCCATAAAATTCCCATGTTTTCCCAATTAAATATATTAATATAGCATAATTAGTTAAAAATGGTAAGTTCCTATAGATGATAAAAATTATGTAGTAAAAAACATAATTACATGTTGCCCATACAATAAGATGTCATTTTAGTTCTTGGATTTATAATTTCTTATTCTAGTAATGAAGTTCTAAGCTGTGCAGTCCACAGCTGTGATAAGAATGTCAAGGAAATTCTCAGGGCACCATGCTAGGCTTATTGAATCTGGACCTCTGGGAAGAGTTTTAGAAATCTGTACATCCAATCTACCAAGTGATTGTAATGTCAACAAAGATTTACAAACAACAATAAAAAGCCATGAAAATTTGTATTCTGCTAGTACAAACTAGAGAAGTTGAAATGGTATTTGCAAAGTTTGACCATATGTCAGACAGATTCCAGGACTCATTTGATGACCAGAACTGTAAGATTTGGAACTCTTGTTATTTCCATTTTGCAGAAAGGAAAGAGAGAACAAAAGTGAAGTGTTTAGTCAAGATCATGTGACTAGTACAAACAAAACTTCATTTCCCAGCACCCTGTTTAGTAATTTAGATGCTTAGAGACACTCAGCCTTGGAGACACTTGAGTTGCAGTGGGCTCAGATACTTGTAGAAACAGGAAGAAATTTCAGTGCTTTGCTTCATAGTCACTTAAACATAAACTCTGTGCCTTTGCAAATTTAGATGGAAGACATAAGATGAGAGGAAGAAATTAATTAAAGCAAAAGAAACACTCACCTGACTTTTGCTGATATGACAGGATTTGTCAATCACTGGTGTCTAATGCATACTGAGACTTAGGAGCCAACTCTTTCTACTGTCCACCACGCATATACTAGTACAAACCTAGTCATTTTTTTTTAGCAGCATGCTGCAATGCCAGAGCCAAGAAGCTCATAGCTTCAGAGTTCAGTACACATCTGTTTAGCCAAGGTCCTAGTTCTTTTGGGTTATGCTTACAACAAGCTTGGTGTCAGGCAAAACATTTTCTTTGGCCTCAAACATCTGTAGCCTGTTTGTGTTCTATATGTTATCTTACCAAGTTCAAGTAAAGATCTGGCTTCTTTTTTAATGGATGCATCTTTAAAATAAATAATAGCACTTCATTTTACTTTAGTGCCATAAAGTTCATGCATGTGCCATGGCAGGCATATAGAAATCAGAAGACAACATCATAATAATTCATGCTTACCTCTACCTTATGCATTCCAAAGATTTAACTCAGGTCATCAGGCAAGAACCTTTACTCTGATGTAGGATGTATTTCTGTATGCTATGAATATAATTGGTCAATAAAAGGACTGTTTTGGCCTATGGCACAGCATCTTAGAAGTAGGTGGGAAATTGGAACATAGATAAAGGGGAAGGAGGATGGAGTCAGAAAAAAATGCCAACAAACACAGAGGAAAGACCAGAATGCTGCTCTGAGAAAAGGTACCAAGCCATGTGGCTGAACAAGACAAGAATCATGAGTAGTTTAAGAGTAAGAACTAGCTAGCAATATGCCTGAGCCATAGGCCAAGCAGCATGTAATTATTAGAAGCATTTGTGTGATTATTTGGGACTAAGCAGCAGCAGGACTGTGGGTTCTGACCTCAGAGCAAGGCCAGGCCAGAAATTATAGACTACATTACCTTCTGAGCCACATTGCTGGAGTCAGAAGCAGCCTTAAAGTGTTGTTTAAGCCCACAGTAGAAACAAAGTTACACCATTGGAATTCTTTTCTCAAAGAATTAGCTCAAATGTGCATCTGCCAGTTCTTGCCTCAAACTCAGGTCCATCAAGATCCCATTCCCATTTTGGTGGATGTTGTATCAATATACCCAAACCATATTTTAACTTCCATCTGGCATGCTTCCCTGATAACAGTGAATAGTTGTCAAAAACAAGAGCCTTAGCTACACAAATGTGAGGAAATGTGTTCTTCTAGCAATGGTAGTGTGGAGTTAGGTCTTGGCCTAGTCAGATTTAAAGATACAGTCATCTGAGGCTTTGATTTCAGCCTTGGGAGATCTTGAGCAGAAAATCCACTCTTGACCCAAGGAGACTGATGAATTTGTTACTTTAAGAGGTTAGATTTGTGGTAATTTGTTATGCAGCAATTAGAAGACTAATACAGCCTAGAACATGTCTAGTCCTCCCTGAAAAATGTTACATTATATAGTAGTAATTTCCATGACTGATGTACAAAGAAATGGACAATGGCATTACAACAAATGAAAAGCAACATAGAAATGTTGTGATTCTCATATACAATTAAATTTAAAGGGTGGCATATCACATTATCATCATCCCTTCTTGTCCTTAACCAGTTTATTTGTTCCTCTCCCACTTGCATTATTATATTACACGTCTGTTTATTGCAGTCACAGCCTATGGTTTCTGGCTCCTGACATTCTTAGACATTGATTTAAATTCTTAGTTGTATGTCTTGCTTATTTTTTAAATTATCCTATCAACAAATGCTGCCACATCCCAAAGAATTTCATGTTTGCCTATGTTAGAAAATTTAATTTCTTCCTGTATTATCATACGGATACAACCATAATAAGAACAAAACTCCACAACAATCTATATATAACTTACTGTCTCAGAGACTGGAATACAGCAGTGCAGCATGTAAATCGATGCAGATGAAACTCATAGCAGCTGGAACAAGAAACCTGTTTTAATATAATCAGTGTCAGTTTTGTTTTCTTTCTTAAGCCTGCTTAAAGATGGTTTGAAAGCACCAAGCTCCATCACAAGTTTTTTTTTTTCTTTCCTTCTTGCTGCCTCGGATTTGTAATGAGCTTTTGCTTTAGCGAAAGAGAAAGAGAGAAAATAATTGGAACTGTCTCTTCTATTACCACCAAGACCTATTTTTGAAGATTTTTCTATTATTTAACACCTTCCATTTGTTTTACCTTAGATGTGTGATTCAGTTATCAGAAGTTGAAGAAAATGAAATCTAACTCAGAAGGCTTCATCACAAATGTCTCAACTCAGGAAAATCCAAATGTCTCGAGTCCTATTTCTTAGGGTCTTTTCTCTAAAAGGATAGTTGCCCACACAGAGGCATTAGGGGGACCATCCTTAGAGACCCAGGTGTCCTTGCCATAGTTCTCAGAATGAATTCACACTTGGTAGGCTTCCTATGATCATGGGCTTTGCAAGCTGCTTGCCCATTGAGGTCTGATGGGTACCTAACTGTTACATATGCCCATGTGCCTGTATTCCCCAGGGTTACTAAACTAATAGAGACTGAGCCATTTTAAATTTCTACCCTGTCAATTTCATTTACCCTTTGGTCTAGCAAGAGGAAAGGGATCAGTTCTGATGTCTGACATACACTGTCACAATTTTTCTAGGCCATGCACTATAAATATCCAATAATCCTTTCCATTCCAGTGCAATGTATTTCTCCCCAGTGCCACTGAGCTACAACCACCCTACAGTTACTTCTACTACTGAGGTAACTTGGTACCTTTTGTATGACAGTTTCTACATTGTAGGCACTGGAAGATGACATGTTGTTTTCTATATTGTTATTATGTAAAGCTACCCCTCAAATTTAGCTATTGAGCAAAACTTATCTCACAGTTTTGACAAAAGCCAAAGGATGCCATATTAAGATAATGAACACTTGAGACTGACTATTGGAAGACAACTTTTCCATTGTGGACTGCTTTGGAGGATGGAAGGATCTTTCTAACATGGCTGAAAGTTTTCCCTAAGCAAGCTACCCTAGGGAGCCATATATTTTGTGACTTAGGTAGAAATAACACATTACCATTTCTGCAATAGCTTATTGGTTTTGAAAGTAGGCAAGTTCTATTCCTATGCTTGAGAACTGTGCAAGGATCATCTTAGTCATAGTTTACCAGATATAGGAATTGATATTTATTTATTGTATAAAGGAATGAGTGCAAATAAATTTGTGTCATGATACATATGTGGGGATCAGATGACAACTTATTGCATTAGTTATCTTTCACCATCTACATACTATTCTTTATGTGTATAAAATTTTCTGTTATGAAGGTTGTGTTTAAGATAGAAGATATTGAATATATTTTTAAGTGTCATTATCATCATGTTTCTTATATCTGAATCCATCTAAATATAAATTTTCTAAAATTCCTTAGATTCTATACTGGAATGACTGACATGGAATGACCACCAGTCTGGGTCAAGCTTTTAACTGTGAGGGAAAAATTACAAACTTGTAAATGGACATTGTAATGAACAATTCCAGAAGAAAACAAGAATTGTGGTAGGAAATATCTGGGGAGTTGTGTTTATACAGAAGGAGGCAGGAACGTTAACTATCCCAAAGGGAAGGTAATTACCTCAAGACGTAACAGTGTGATGCAGAATGAATAGAGAGATGGGAAGATCGGGTGAGTAGGGAGAACACGTCAGGAGGAGGAAAGATCTTGGCAGAGACAAAGAGGAAAGAGTATGTCCCTCAGGGGCCGAGGAAAGATTCTATAGATGGAGCAAACTGACTTGGAGACAGGGACAAAGAAGACATTTAGGGGTAGAGAAAATGGCTGGACCACATACCCTGAGTCTTTTGTAAATGAAGAACACTGAGACAGTCTCACTAAAAAATAAATGTAATATTCTTTAGGCTTCGGGTGAAGTGATCTTGTTTCCCTGGGAAAATGGCTATTTATCTCAGCTCCTCTTACTTTTGTTTGTCCTTTATTTATACTTTTAGATAAAACATATTTATATTTCAAAGCAGACATCTTTTGTGATGAGGTACTCTTCATCTTTTTTTTTCCACTAGCCAATGATTAAAATCATGAATTACTCACAGTGTACACAATTATCCCTTTCTTACAATATTCAGCCTCCTCTCCCCTTCCAAAATTGTGCTATGTGTGGAAATTTTTTGATTGTTATCAGTATATGGACATTATTTTCTTAAGTATTTCTAAATGTGACCAGTCAATAATAGTGGTGAGTTCAACTGTAAAAAGGGGGAAGGGGGATCATGCACTCTTTACCTCTGTGCTTCTCTTTCCTTGGATCACTAAGTCCAGTTACCCAACAGGTGGGATGTCAGGGCATCAGTCCAGCAAAAGTAAAACATGACTCTTTAAGAAACTTGGAGGATTTTCCTCCTGCTCAATCATGAGCCCTTTCCTGGGATCAGCAACCTTAACTTGTAAGTAGTAACAATTTGTAAAAATCCTTCCAGAGAGAGGCAAAGTGTGTAATACCCTCCCCACAAAAGGCTAATCACTCCTCTTCTTGTCAAGGGAAATTGGCATCTTTTCCTGTTGGGAAACAGAATCTGTTCTAACACTTTGATGTCCATGACAAAAAAAAAAAATTGAAATCCAGCTATTACAAGGTTAAACATGAATTTAACTCCATAACTGTTGGGAGACTTGAGAAACTTGCATGTTAGTTAAGCAATGTTTGTAAGAAAGATCAGCTCCTATCGATGCATGAAAATGCAACAGCTATTTCTTAATGGCTTCAAGTGATCAGTGATGAAATAACCCTCTGGGTAAGATTCCCCCATGACTGTATAAACTGGGTGTGACAACAACACCTATAATCACAGTATTGGGAATCCAGCTGTATAGAGAATTTTAAGCCTGTATCTGAAAAAAAATCTCATAAAGTTCATTGATTTAGCTTGCTCCTATAGAGTTAGGAGAATTAAATATTCCACTAAGAAATCTGGGTGCTGTTACCAAAGATATAGCTTTGCTTTGCTTTCACTTTTCTACTCCCAATCTCCCTAAAATGTCAAGGAGCAGGATATTCATGGTGTGAGAGTTATTAAATCTTTGAGGAAATATTAACAAATCCGTGGATTCTATCAGTCCTACACTTTCCAGGAAGATGCCCAACTTACATGTTCAGAATAATTTGATCAGTAAGGCAGGAGAAGTCACAGGTGAGATTTCTCTGCATTATATCCTCCACTTTAGGAATCATGCTTAAAGTAAATGTTTGAGACCAGGGAGTGTACCCAGCTGAAACCTTTTTATTCTCTGAGCTAGACAGGAAGTTCTGATTACAGCCAATAGAGCCTTTAGCAGATTCTTCTAATATTGAATCAATTCAACCTTGACTTTCATAAAATATTATTGAGTTTTGTCTGTCTTTTTACCTGGGTGTTATTAAACACACGTAGTAAAAAGACTGCATAAAGAAGAGTGAACTTTGAAGCAGATAATACTGTTTGCAGTACTGCAGGGATATGCATTAATGAGCTGTTTGCTAATTGACTCCAACTCTCAGTCAAACACAGGAGCAGCGGGGTCTTGGGTTAGCTTGTTAGAAGGAATAGATTAACTAAGTATTGGTTTTCTACTAGATGTATATCAACAGGTTAGCAAACAAGACGATTCGGTTGATTTGGTCTTTGTTTCTTTTTTTCTAGAGATTATAGACTGTGGTCATCTTCTTAGTCTTCCAAGTGTAGTTAAAAATTATTAAACCATTAGGATTTGAGCTATGCTGATAGAAGCAGTGTTGTGTCGTTGCTCTTTTGTCTAAATGGCACAACTATCCAGAATTCTCCATCTGTTCTCTTTGGTACTATAAAGTCTTCTCTATCTTACGAAACATGGCAGGATGAAATGCTAATGCATTTTGGCCTTCTAATAAGGTTTCCTTTAGGTTGAAGAGCACAGTGCTTGAGACCACAAGCTCTGGATTCAAAGTTTTTTCTTAAGCTTCATATGACTTTGAGTGAACTCCTTCATTTCTCTGATCCTTGGCTTCCTTCTTTCTAAATAATAAAGAAGCAGTAATAGCTGAAATTAATCAAGAAAGTTGGTGCCAAGTGTTTGGGCCTTCGTATAACCTAAAGTGAAGGCTCAAAAATGGTAGATGTTATTAACAGCTTGCCTTGTAGGAGCACAACAGATGTCTTACCCCCTCTTATATAAACCTTTGGTTATTTACTGCATCCATAAGAAAATTTATCATCCATGTCTTAACTATTAGAGTGCAAGTTTTCTGTTGAAGGTGAGAATGAAACAAGTGGACAAGTGGAGACTCCTTTGAAATCTTAGTTCAAATTTCTTATTAAGAAAGAACGATGCAGTGTTGCTTAGATGCTGCATATCTTCCTTGGGAAGAGTGAAATGAAGCTTCTTAGCTTTCTGCACTATTTTATCCTGTCAGTGTAAAGCTGAACCATAAATATTGCCTCAGATTCAGAGAAGCATCATTGGCCAGTGTACCAGGGGCTTTTATTATGCATAATTGTGATTATACCTTATAGTAAAAGGGGAGCCGATATATATGCCTAATAATAATAATACTAACATCAGTAATAGTAATGAAATATGTCAAGATACTTCCATGCATGATTCCATTTAACTCCTGCTAGTAACATGTATCCATTAGTCAGAGTCCTCAAAAAGAGAACCAATACTCTATAATGTGTGTGTGTGTGTGTGTGTGTGTGTGTGTGTGTGTGTGTGTGTGGATTTATTAAATCAGTTTCTGGTTGACATGATGACAATAGCTCTCTCACATATCCAAGACTGAAAATCTAGTAGTTTTTTGGTTCTTGAGGCTGGGTGCCTGTGTTGGTTCGTTTTTGTCTGCTCAACACAAGCTGTAATCACCTGGGAAGAAGGAACCTCAATCAAGAAATTTTCTTTATTATATTAGCTTGTGAGCATGTCTGTAAAATATGATATTTTATTGACTGATATTTGCTGTAGGAGAGCCACCCCTCTGAACTGGACCAGCTCTGGATAGGTGATACTTGGTTGTATAAGAAAACAGGCTTAGTATGGGCAGTAGAACACAACAGGAAGCAGTGTGCCATGACCTCAGCTTCTCTATTGGTTCCTTCCCCAATCTTTCTCAGTGATGAATTGTGACCTAGGAAATGTAAAGTAAAATAAACCAAATAAACTCTTTCTCTGTAAGCTTCCTTTAGTCAGTGTTTTATCACAGAAACAGAGAATCACACTTGGGTAGTCCTCACTCATCAGAACAGACAGATGACACCTGTCTTACACCACAGAGATCAAGAACACAGCAGCTACTCAGTTCTTGAGGCTAGGGGCCTCAGCAGTCCCAATCTGGCACCAAAACCATAGAATGTTACTGGAGAGCCATCTCTGGTCTAAGTTGAAAGCCTAAAAACATTGGTGCTGATGCTAGGGAAGGAAGCAGCAGCAGAAACAACAACGTGAATTATCTCTATACAAGCGTGAAGGCAAAGGGAACAAAAGGTGAATGATCTTCCTCTGCTACATCATTTATCTGGCCTGCAACCAGAAGATGCCATCATATTTAGAGTGTGTCTTCTATCCTCATTTAAGGTACCCAAAACAATTGTTTAATTAAACCTTTCCGCTCAGGTGACAAAACTTTATCAAATAGACAAAGGAATATCACTATAGTTCTTAACAGGCATAAGCATGAGTAAAGGTATAGGAATGGAGATTAAACTGTCTGGGTTAAAATTTAGCTTATGTGACATTGACCCAGCCACTCTTCACATTCCATTTATACCACCAAAAAGAGGGAGTGCACCATTTCCAGACATCTCAGGGAGGTTTAGGTGGCCTTGTGTTTGATAATACAACAGCAAAAAGTATTGTTTCATTGAACTCAGAAGTAATTCTAGTCTGTAAAATTCAAGGGCAAATAAGTTACATTTAAGAACTGCAGATGAATCAGTAAAATTGTATCATATGGGGTATGAATTAAATACATGCATTTTTTATTAAATACAATCTTAAAGTAACAGTGAACACACTGAGGGTCCAGACCTTGTTTTTAATGCTGTTCTCCAATGAAGGGCACTATCTACACTTGGAGAAATTAATGATTCTTAAAAAAGGGCCAGAGAATATGCAAGGTAAGTGTGAAATATCTTGTGGTACAGTGAATTAAGAAAGTACTTTAAACAGAATATAACATCGATGGCAATGGGTTCAAGGGACACAGGAGTCAATTGAACAGTGTCCCGGTAAACAGAAAGTGAGATCACAAATGAGTGAATGAATGAAGCACGATTGGAATGACTTTGCCAATAAAGTGCCTGAAACACAAGCTTGAAGAGCAATGGCATATTCCAAGCATCCATACAAAAGCCAAGTGCAGTAGGTTTCTTGTATCATGGTAATTCTGCAGGGCAGGGCCATGTGATCCTGATCATTGGCCACCCAAATCAACTAAACTGATGAAGTTCAGGCTCAATGAGAGACCTTGTCTCCAAAATTAAAGTGGAGAGCCACACACAAAGGCACCCAGATTTAATCTCTGACCTTCAGGCACACACATATGCATATATACCTGCTGGAAATACTGTCTCAGCCAGGTGACTAAGGTCTACACAAACACCAACATAAGAGCAGTCGGATCCTTGATATAATGAGATGAGATGACTGCCTGTGGGATTCTGTTCTGAATCACCTAAAACCTCATAATAATCTTTAAAATGAATGAGACAAATACAAACTGAGCAGAGTTCTATAAATTATTTGTCAAATGCTTCAAAAGAAGAAAACTTGAGAAATAATAATTAAAAATACCAAAAAGTCTATATTCTGTACTATCCTAAAAAGAATTTCCAAGAGCCACACTTTTGGTTCAAATGAGTAATCTTAAGAATACAACAAGCCAAAAAGCATGTAGGGGTGGTAGTGGTGCAGACAGACAGACTTATAGATACAAACATCATCAAATCAGGGGCTCAAAATATTCAGCAGTAACTAGCTGGGGTAGCCATTGATAACCGTCAGCTGTGTCCTAGGCAGAGTAGAGTATCCGATTAGGTACAGCTTCCAATTAAAAGGACCAAGGAGCAACAGATAGAGCTAAAATGATCAAATCGGAAACTCACAGCTCAGAGAAAAGACTGTTGTGGAAGCTGAGGGAGGTAGCTGGAATTCTATAACGAACTTTCTCTCCATGGCTGAGCTCCCCATAGCTGCCATTCAGCTCCTCTTCCGCACACAGTTCCATATATATATATACTATATATACTGGATATATAGCATCTGCTGGAAATGCTTTACTTTCTGGCTGTCCTCAAGGACACCATGCTTTTGTTCCGGCTATATCTTCCCTTCCTGCCACATTGTTTGGGGATGATGTAGCAGTCATACCATTCCCAGAAAAAGGACCTTGGTGGACACTGTGAGACAAACATATTAGAGTTTGAGGTGAGAAACTAACTCTGCTTTCACAGCCAGGTTCTCAGTGAACTGAAACAACACAGTTTACCAATATAATACTCCCCCCCCACACACACACACACAACAGAGGTAGGTGATTAGGAGTAATGGATTATTGTTGATGGATCTAAGAGCAGAAAGAAAAGCATTAGGTGAAAAAATATGACTTTCATTAATAGAACATCAGAACTGATGTTATTATTCAATACACTGCAAGTGTTCATACTGAGCAAAGATAACAACGGGAAACTGGGTGTGGCCTATACAGGAACTATCTTCACTTTTTTTTTCATTTAAATCTAAAACCATTATTAAATTTAACTGGTAGGTTGGTATGGTAATAGATGTATTTCTGCTTATAAAACTATCTGAAATAAGTGCACTTAACTATCTCACTTAGTTTTTACAGTATCTCTTTCTATTGTCTGTGGCTTTTATCCCTATTACTTTTTCATTCAAGGACGTTTAAATGAAAAGAAGATGAATATCCTACATGGTGCCAGGATTACCCACAATGTTCTCTACTATGCCTGTGCATGAGGATTCTTTCTGAGGACAGTGTCCAAAGTGCTCCTTTGTTTTCAGATTGTGTGAAATATAAATGTTTTGCTTTGATGCTGGGGTCTGAATCCAGAGCCTCTTCCATGCTAGTCCAGCTTGCTATCAATAAATTATACTTCCAACTCCTTGTCTTTATGTCTCAATCACTAACAGATCACTAGATAATGGGTTTCTTAGAAGACTATTTAACAGACCACCATACATGATTTGATGTCTCAAATTTTTAGAATTAATTCAATGTCAACAATTTGGCCTTTTAAATCAAACTGTAGAAATTCATTGAAGCTCCCCATAATTTCCATTTGTGTGCATGTAACAGATGTAGATTTTGGATTGTCTTCTTTAAAATTTGCTTTAAGATATAATTGTCTAAAGACTCAAATTATAGCATAGCCTGTTATGATATCACTCTTGGGAGAACCAAATATAATTTCTAAAGCCAAATGTTGTGACACTCACCTACGACATTCAGGAGAATAAGGCAAGAGTACAGTTTAAGATTGTCTTGGGACATATGGTGAGACTATGTCTCAAAAAAAAACTAAACAAAATTTTCAAAATACTTGTCTTAACAAACTGAAAGAATATCTTCTATATACCTATGTTACTGAATTATAGCTTTTAGAAAGAAAGCATTTTATGCTTAATAGTCAAGATGAGTAGTTTGTCCAGAGTCATTTCTGAATACTTATATGTGGGTGGGCAATGGGCAGCACCTTCCATTCTGATGAAGGGTTGATCCTACAGCTTGTCACTGAGTTAATGGTCAACTACCTTGTATTTTTGTATTCCAAATCATATCTTTTCTGGCTGTGTCTTAGGCATATCAAGCCTGCAAATATTAATAATAGTAACAGCAATCTTCTGATAGAGCTAAATACAATAAAAGCATTTTTTAAGTTGTTACCAAATACCTGGTAAGAAGCAGTTTGAGGGAACAAAGGTTTATTTGGGTCTGCACTTTGAGAGGAAGTCCTTCATGGCAAGGAAGACAAAAACCATGTGTCAGAAACCCGAGGCAGCTGATTACAGAGCACGTACCATCAGAAAACAGAGGACAATGTATTAAGCTGTCCAAGATCCCACCCAGCCTATGAAGGGATGCTGGCCACATCTATGGTGGATCTTCCCACCCTGTTTAACCAAACCTTAATAACCCCTCACAGGCATGTCTAGGTCTTTATCTCTAAATGTGATTTTAGGGACTGTCAAATTGGACTCTGTATAAATCACACATGTAATTTCTGTGAAATGACAGAAAAAACTTGAATCAAATTCATGCCTTATGCACTGGAGAAGTGCATTGGCTTGTGAGATGTTGAGTGCCTCACCTGCACCTACAGGTGCAGCAAACTGGGGCACATGACCACTGAGTTTCCACAAGGCTCTGAGAATATAGAGTTCTGCATCTCCGATGACTCATGTCCTTGTCACCTACCCATGGTCATCATAAACACAACTTTATTTTCATTCAACTCTTAAAGTAAAATCCCTTTGAGTGTTCTTGATATGGTTGTTGGATTTCCAAACAGTGCAGCTCAATTCCTGTACATTCTTTTTTTTGAAATTATTTTAAACCAAGATGTTCTCTAAAAGGATTTATAACTTACCATTAGAAATCCTCTTCATTGTTTTTTAGCCCTTCAGGATTTTCTATGGATTACTAAGGGGATTTCTTTTAATCACTAGGGAAATATGGCTACAGCTATTATATCTTAAGAAAAAAAATAAATCTCCAGCATAGCCTGACAGTGAGAAATGCATTTACATTCCCCTCCAGAACAAGTTTCTCAATAACTCAAAGACATTTTTTTTAAAAAGTATTGTAATTTGACAAGAACTAGTAAAATAGTGACATGAAACACTGGGGACTTGAACCCAGCTGTGTGTGGGGTTTGCTAATATGGACATTATTGAACATCAAAACACAGGCCCTAGGGAGGAATGATGCTATGATGCACACACACACACATACACACACACACACACACACACACACAGAGAGAGAGAGAGAGAGAGAGAGAGAGAGAGAGAGAGAGAGAGAGAGAGAGAGAGAGAGAGAGAGAGGCACTTTGCAACTTTTCCCAAAGCACTTGTGAGAGGGCAGGCCCCTTCACAAACTCAGTCCTGTTCTTCCTGCCTCTGTAATCAGCTAGCCAGGGCTCATTCTCCACTCCCTAAGCAGCTTCCATTTTTTATCTGTAGCTGTTTTCTGTTCTCATCCCTTCCAGTCAGCATGTTCCTGGCAGTTCACATTTTGAGCACCTTGTTCGATTGGTCAGGATCATGCAATATAATATGTCCTTACATTTAGTCACTTTAACTGTTAGTTAGTCTCTTAAATAGCCCATCATATTTACTGTTTTTGACTACATTGAATAGGAAGAGACAGGCTGTATATACCTGAGTTCATACGCTGGGGACATCGGAAAACCTACCTGCTACCAGGTTTATCTCATCCTCCTCATATATGATGATAGTTGAAAAGAGGATGGGTGGCTCCTATACATATTGAACAAAGAATTAATAGCTAGAACAATTATCAGCACATAAAATGGTTTGTCCTTTATCCTCTGAATATTTAATATGATAAATTGGCTTAAAAGCTTTATATGCCCTCACATAATTATGTAAGTCACAGAGTGAACTGTATTTGTAATAGAATAAAGATTAGGTCTTTAAAACAAAACATTCTTAATTAGAAAAAAATGCAACTTAGCATCTAAATTTGGTTGGGTCATTAACTCATTGACATATAGTTTTTCTTTTAATCACAAGGATAGACACTTTCAAAGAGTTTATATGTTTGCCACAATGGTATATAAATATTTCCTGTCACACAGAGTCAAGTAAAGGCAATTCTGAAGCAAATTGAGGTCCTGTGGATCTCAGGTAAAAACATGATTAAATTAAACTGAGCTAAATTTCCCAGACGCAGGGCATTTGTACTGAGACTGGAGACAAGTCGGGTAATACATTTAGTACTCATTACAACTTGAACAGTAATTTTTGCCTGTAATTAATATAGTGCTTTCAAGACCATTATTAGTGATGAAAATAGCTGCTGTTCATGATTCAATCAAGTTTGAAGCTCTGATCTGTTGGTCTAGTCCCTTGGCACTGACTTTAGTCTTTTAAACTGAAATAATCAGGATCAATAGACAAAAGGAACAAACCCCTCTGTTTTCCATCACCTGTGTCCAAAATATTTTTTCTGTGATAAATAAGATTATCTGAATGAAGGGATGTGGATGTGATTGACTAGGTCACTGTGTAAGGTAGATTGTGGTCCTTGAGTCATGATGTAGTCTGGTTTCTCTGTTTGCTGAGCAGTCTCACTTCTTCATCAGTCCCCTCATACATAGCTCACTCTCAGGTTAATGGTGGTATTTTCAACCAGTTCTCTTTCTGTTGCCCCTTCCCACTCAGTTTTTGATGATCTCTAATGATACTATAACTGCCTCTGCCTATTGATCATAATTACCACAAGAGATGGCTTGTCTGAGATTCTTAATATCCCTAAGGTAGAATCATCTTAGTCTTGTTACAGCTGCCCTGGTAGAATCTCCCAATTCCCTTGGGGCTTCTAGTCCTACTGACCCTAAAGGAGTCATAGTTAATGCAACAATTTGAACCCCCAGCTCGCCCTGCTCTTCTTTGGTCCAGTAGCATCATTTCACTGCTATATAAAAATGCCCATGGTCTATCCCCTTCCAGTGACAAATGCCAAAGCTTGTCTTCAGTATTGCTCTTGATCGTCTGATTACTTTCACTCACTGAACTATGGTTCACAGTAAAGAAAACTGGAACTTAATTTTGATTGTCTTTCCTTCTAGTTTTGAATTTCCTGTTATATTGTAGAGCCTAAAGGTGGAGAGTGTGTTTCCCTCCATTATTTCTATGGTTTGAATCTTTGTTATCTAAACAGCACGTTAAAGATTAAATTGCCTTTTATATAGAAAATAAGAAAAAACAATTTAGATTATATTTTCTTAACAAAATAACAGGACTTGTAAGATAAATGTTTTACAACTGCATTGAGTCTTTAACTGTCAGAGGAAAACTTGCTTCATTTCCAGCACTGCTTGTTCTAGTAGCGCCCCACCCCCCGAGACAGATATGCATGGTGGAACTACTTTGACACAGTCTATAAGATATAGAATGTAAATAGGAGGTTATGTCAGTGCTTCTAAAAATCATATGAATGAAGGTTAACTACTATTTCAAATCTCAGGGAATCTAGGTAGAAGTGTAGAATGAATTCATACACGGTAGAAAAGTTCTGTCGATGTGACTTAAAATTGTTAAAGACCATTGGGATTCTTTAGTCATTTCAGAACAACTGCTAAAATTTTTTCATTATGATTTAAATACATATCATTTGTACATAACTATGCAGTAAAATAAAAATTTATATTTTGTTTATTAAACACAGAAATATGATAAGGAATGACACTTGAAGGTACTTCATGGCCAGCTGCCAAAAACGCATTCCTGCAACAACTGTTGGTAATGCTCAGGGCCCTCAGGTCTTGACACTGTTTCATTTTCATTTCATGACTATGTCAAAGATGTGAGGAATGGAAGAGAACACTCAGCCATTGAAGTTTGTTGCTCTGATTTACAAGTTGAACATTGGAGAGTTTAGTTTGCCCTTTCATGCAAACTATCTGATGTCATTGAGAAAGAAGTCTGTCTTTAGGTAGCTGCTCTTTTTACAAGATGAATTACATACCAGACAGGAACTACTGTACTGTCCTCCCTACTTTCACTCCTGATTTATCTTTATTTGTAGAGGTAAAAGTGATTCAAGCTGTCTCCTTACCTGAATGGGTCCTTTGGTAACATCTAGTCCCTGTGGAAGAAGAAACCTCTTTTCTCTACATTTCACCCCTTATCTACACAATTGCCATGATGGTTCTCCCATCAAGCAGGTATTTAGCATCTATTGGTCATTAGTTTGGTTTAATGAATTTTCCAGAGTTTAAATGTAAAGGGTCTTCTTCCTTCAGTGTGGCATTTATTCTAACTCTGTAAAGCACACCTTAAACATTCTCTTTTTAAGAGGTAGAACATGTTTATTTGCATATTTTTGTTTTTAACATTTTAATTGGCATACAAAGGAGCATTTCAGCATATCATTTTATGAATCTGTTTTATTAGACTATCCTTGTGCACATTCATGACCACTGACCTCCCACGTCACCTTTTTATCTCCCTTTAGAATCATTTGTGTCCTTATTTGGTTCTTTTTTCATGGTATGTATATGTAGTTTGTGTGTTTCAAATGTAGATTCCACTCATAAAAGAAAAGCATATTTGTCTTTCTCAATCTGGTTTATATTTCTTAACTCAATGATCCCCAGTTTGATTTATTGTCTTGCAAATGACTTAATTTCATTAATCTTCATGGCTGAATAAATTTCCATTGTATTCATATACCACATGGTCTTTATTTATTGTTCAGTCATCTGTTTATGAGCTTGTAGGCTCATACTACACCTTGGCTATTGTAAGTAATTCTGCAATGCACATGGAGACACAAGTCACATTCCATTGAATGCCCTTCATTATGACTTTTTTTTCATGCTTTGAAGCTTGATTTGTCTTTTGGAAGAGAGTGAAAGTTTCAGAGCCAACTATAGTGATTAAGGTAGAGGCTCTCAATGGGTTGTTCCCTTTCCTGCTAAAGTTATCAGCATGATTTCCTTGAGGATTTACTGAGTAACTGTTCAAGCACTGTCAAGATAATTAAGGTTGAGCTAGCTTATTGAGCCTCTTCACTTACACTTTCTTCTTTGCAAGAAAATTTGTGTCAATAAGTTGGAGTTCTCATTCAGAAAAAAATTTAAATAAATGAGCATTATGAGCATAAACATACTCATAGTATCCCAGATACTAACATTTTTTCTTAATTTTATATTTGCAACCATAGTAATGAAACCATGGAATAATGTTCAGAGCTAACACAATTTTTAATTGTCTTCAAGAAGTGTGTATATTCTGCATGTATGTGTAAATAGATGTATGCATGCACCCTCACAAGCCTAAAAGAGGCAAATTTCCTATTATTTTTTGTGTTTCACCAGATAGGTAAGCCTTTAGAAAGTTGTACTGACAAGAAGATGGATATCACACAATTCTTCAGAAATTTCCAAAGCTTCATAAAACTATCCCAAACACTTTGCAGGGGTCACTAAGACAAATAGCGAAAGTTTGCCAATGTAGTTTTTGTTTTGTTATTGTTTGTCTGTTGTAATCTAAGGTCTTGACATATGCTGGTCAAGGAAAGTAAAATTTCCAGAAATCTTAAGCTGAAGCCTGTGACCAATTAATTTTGTGTATGTCACCATATTTGATTTTACTTCTGCATTTTAAATGAGTGCAAGGTCCAATAGCCACGCTTACATATAAAGTTTTCAGAATCAAACACATAAATTCGCTAACCCTTATTCACAGTTTTCTTTATACTGAATGCAGTTAATGAGAATACAGTTAATTGGGCACAGATTCATTGTGTCAGTATTGGGAAACTACTGCATTGGGTATTTTCTGTCACACACCAGCCAATGTTCTCTGTCTTGTTGTTCACAATCAACAAGAAGGCTAGTGGATTTTGGAAAGAATTGAATACATGTACAGATTATCTTCTGTCAATGAAAGTAGATGGAGGCAATGGAAGCCTGGCTGCTAATAAGGAAAAATTAAGACTAAGATACCGACATGTTCTTCACAGGCATCATTCCTCTGATTGTCTGCCCTGCTCAGTGATGATTACCATGCCCTATTTAGAGATACTTCAAATGTAAACAATTACAATTAATTATGCATCCTGTGAGATCCAGGTTGAAGATGAAAATTTAATCCTTCTGTTTGTAAACATTTTGCAACCTTAGCTGAAGGGGTGATTATTTTGATTTGGTAGCACAATGTTTGGCATTTTGTAAATCCATTACTCAGAGGGGTGTCAACTTGGAAGTTTGGGTGCCTGCCCCTGGAAATGCTTGTTTGTGGCTTTCAATATAAGAGATAGGATGGTACTTGGTAAAAACTCGTCTTAACGGAAAATTGAGCCACTCTCCTGACTGAGACCCACTGGCTCTCATTGTTGGCCCTGACGATCACTTTGCTTATACTTCCAGTTAACTATTTATCCTAGATACATCTACAAAGACAACTGGACTCATACTGATATAACAGGAAAAGGAGACTTCAGACTCAAAGCCAGGTGGTGGTAGAAGGGAAGCAGTGAGTAGGCCTTTGCTTATAACCCTTGGTATTTTACTCTCTTCATCTCTGGGTAGTGATAGTTTGTCAATTGATTCAATAATAGTTTATTTCCCTGATTTAAACCTGGTGAAGTCTCTTGTTCAAGAAGAGACATGAGGAATTAGGGCTAAAATAGAGTGTCTAATATGTATGAGGCATGGATTCAATCCTCAGCATATATGTTGGCACATAGATTTACACAGATATGTGCTTATACACACACACACTCATACGCGTGCGCGCGCACACACACACACACACAAGATAAAAAACACAAGTAAGAAATTTTCAACAACCCATAATATCTAACCAGAATCACATATAGTCACTGGGTTATATAGAGCCAGCTCTTTCAAATAAACTCACCAAAGGAATCTACTGAGAATGGCAAGGAAAATAGATAGCCTTAGAGTTCCTGCCTGTGGTGACAATTTGAACCACAGAAGGAGGACCAGCTGGTGACCTTGGGTAGGTCAGGTCTCCTCTAGTCAAGTGTGCTCAACTCATGTATATTGAAATATTGATTTCCTGAGCAATTACTATTTATCAAACCAATTTTGTACTAGGGTTTCTATATGTAAAGCAGCTAGCATGAAGAGTGAGACACTGGAGTATACAATAAGCTTTCTGATTCCTAGTCTTATCTTTATTACTATAAAAAGTTATTAACATGGGAAGAGAACTACTGTAATGAGTCTATGTGGCTGAAGCAGTATATGAAACTCCTGGTCACTAGAAGTGGAGTATTTATATGAAAATGCTTATACAGTATGTAGTCTTCAGCATAGCTAGATTTCAAGTCCCATTTTCTGAGTTCCAATAGAGACAGGCTTATTGATGGAAAATAATGTGATCTTCTCATTCTCAAGTACACACTCTCCCTACTGTCCTTTAGAACTTCACAATCAGACAACTATTCATGAAGTGATTCTATGCCATGTACAAGGGCTGTGTTCTCCAAAGAGGTGCATGCTTCAATTGTCTTACATACTTTCATAAACTTTGTGAGTGCAAAAAGAAAGAGTGACTGCCATATTTTCATGACCAGACTTTCCCCAGCTCTTTTCTCATGTCCAGATGAAGGCTTCTTAGTGACATGATTTTAGATGCATGTGGTGATGATCACTCTATGATGATTGTCTCATCTCCTCTCACTCAACCTCCACCTATTCATGCCCTGAGATACCTTCCTGTGAAGTTCCAATATAGAAAACGTAAGAGTCATAAAAATAAACTAGGATGGAGAGTGTTGCTCAGTGATTAGATTGCTTGCCTAGGGTTCAGGAAGTCCCTAAGCTCAACTCTCAAGAATTTCATAAAACAAGTGGGGGATGCATACCTTCAACTCCAGCATTCCAAAGCTGGAGTAAGGAAGGCCATAAGCTCAAGGTTATCCCCAACAATGTAGGCAGTTAGAAGACAGCTGGGCTACATAACAGACCAAATAGAAATAGGCAGACAAATAAACAAATGTGATTTAAGTGTGTGAGTCATATATCAATGAATTTATGAACTGAATAGAGAAGAATTTGTACTTTTTCACTTCCTTGCTCACTTATCATTTTAACTCATCATTTAGAACATGCTATAAGGTATCTTTTAGGTATATTATATGGCTAAGGTGAACAGAACTGTAGGCCAGAACTGTTGACAAAATATCAGTCACTGTCTTTCATTTGAAGTCCGAAAAACTTAAGTTTAGAGTTATCTGGCTCAGGTCACAGAACCAGTCTGGTCCCTAGGACATTCTTTTAAAATTGTGTCATGCCTATACATACATACAAAAGAAAAACCAAATCCTAAGCAGGACAGTGATCACTTGCAAGTGCTGCAATGAAGGTCAGAGAATTCAAGGACTTCAAACTGGTTTGAGAGTTTACAGTGCATGAAGAAGAAATGCCTGGACCTTTGTCGTATGAAGCAAAGAGTGATTCAGAGTACAAGGTCAAGCAGTCACAGATGTACATCAAATGGTCTCTCAGTCCATTTCTTATATTTCATTTGTGTATTGTGTGTATGTGCGTGTATGTGTGTGTGTGTGTGTCTGTGTGTACATTTAAGTGTACCATGTCTGTGCATGTGCATGTGGAGGCCAGAAGAGGAAACTGAATTCTCTGGAGCTGACCAGGTGATTTGCTCAAGTGCGTGCTAGGTACTGAACCAACATCCTCATCAGGACCAGTAAACACTTAGCTACTGAGCCAGCACTCTAGCCTGCTGGACTTTAGATAACTTAAGAGTTCTCTCTCCCTCGCTACTTCTTCCTCCCCCTCTTCTCTTCCACTTCCTATACTTTTCTTCCTCCTCTTCTTTTCCTTTTTAAAAATATTTTATTTATATTGTTATGTGAATTAGTGTTTTGCCTGCATGTATAACTGTGTAAGGGTGTCAGATCTTGGTTATTCTTTTCTTTCTTTTATATACAAATATCCATATAGAAAATATATACATCCCTAGGCATGTAAGCTTGCATCTAACCTTGTGCCAGGATTCATGTAGTAGGACTGGAGCTAAATTAAAGCTCATGTCATTAGGAACTCACAATGCTTCCATTTATTTTCTTTTGTATAGAAAAGCAATGCAATTAAGTTTTGAGTTGTGTTATATGAAAAATGAGGAGAAAAAATAAAGACAAATTAGAACATAATTGCAAGGGCTGAAATTGAGTGTGAGGCAGTATCCTTCAGCCTTCCAAATTGGAGGCAGGTTAACTTGGAGAATGAGTCCATACACCACATGTTACTTCCCACATAGAGAGGCCTCCTACAGGAGTATGGGGAAGAAGTGATCATGAAAACCCACCAAATAAAAAAGGGAAAGGAAACTAAAGGCCTGAAGGAAGGCAGAAAAAAGTAATAATGATCAGTTCTATATTAGAGGTTGATATATTAGGTTTTCTTTTTAAAAGATTAATTTTATTTTATGTGTGTGGGTCCTGAGGTGTGTGAGGACACCACAATTAAGTATGACACCTTTGGAGACCAGGAACCTGCTGGATCACCTGAGTATGGATTTATTGGGCATTGTAAGCTGCCATGTGGGTGCTGGGAACCAACCCAGGTAATCTTTAAGAGCAGCAAGTACGCATAATCACTAAGCCATTCCTCCAGCTCACCACTAGCCCTTGCCAGGTCCCCTCTCAATCCAACTTTGATCAGAGATGGAAAGTTTCTCTACCACTTGCTGCTTAAAAACCTCATTAGATGTCCAGAGTGTGAATTTATTATAAAATATTGGTAATATCTGGGACTTTTTATTAAATGCTTCTTTTTTTTCCAACCACAGATGGTTCTTTGAACCAGATATTTACATGAAAAGTGAATCACCAAAAGGAGATCTTTTCTGATTGGCTCTAAATTTGTATGGAGGAGATGATTTACTTGAGTGATTTCTGTGGAGAGCACACCAGTCTTTGAACTTGGTGACAGGTTCACGCATGCACCAGCATGCCGTTTGCAGCTAAGCCTCCAGGATGGAAAGCTTTACACTGTAGCCTATTTTAGAAGTTGCATTTGAGCTTTGCTCAGTTGGAAAGTTGGGGAGACTGAAACAGTACTTACTTGATTGTTCATTGTAAAGATTAAATTAAATCATGGATCCAAATCCATGCATTTTCATCCCATCACATGGTTGTGGCAGAAACACTCGATAAATAGTAGCTCTGTTATGGGGACTGGTAATCAGACACAAAGGTATTGCTGAAGAAAATGCACCATGACTGATTCTTTTCTGTTCTGTATCATATTGACATAGAGCTCCGTGTTATATTGTTATATTTGCTCTTGTTTAATTCCTTAGTCATTAATTCATTTGCGTGCACATCTTTTCCATTATACCATTGATACCTCATACCCATTTCCTGTTGTCACTATAAACAAGCTTCATTGCTTGGAGGCCAACTTGTTTGTTGTTTTGTTGTTTTGTTTTTTTCATTTTAGCAAAACCCACTTTGGAGAATCCTTCAAACCTGAACTAAAACAATCTTATCTGGTGTTTGCAAAGCAATCAGACTAGAGTGACACCTCTACATTTCTGCCTATATTGAGCCCTTAACCAAAGGAGAAAACTAAGAGGAAGCAGAGGACAATAGTAACTCTAAGAAAGACTGTTAAGGGGAAAGGGGTGTTAAAGAAATAATGTTCTAGAGTTTATTTTGTCCAAGATGTTTCTCACTCACATCCTCCTCTGTGCATATGGCCACCCACCCTCCAATATGGTATCTGACTCAACCTTTGAAAAGAACCAGCCTAATTCTTTCCAATCAAATAATCTTGGCTACTGACTTGAGAGTTTGGAGCCATTTAAGTTAAAGGGTCTAAAGAGTGTGCAGTATTGTGGTAACTGCAACTTGTACTGACCACTTCCTCTTAGGTTTTCTCACAGCCAGCAGAGTACCATTTCCAGCTGCTCTTCTCAGTTTTCTATCTGTTCAGCAACAACTGCTTTACCTCCATGAAATAGACACATACAGAATGGTTTTACATGATTGCTTAAAAATGTTGAGGTCCTTGTGAAAATAGGAAAAATGTGCCCCTGTGGTGCTGTCTAAAATGTCATTCCTCAGTCACCCTTCTTGGTTGTGGTTGACACCAGAAACCTCAATGCCATAGGAAGATACCTTGTTTTCCATCTTTCCAGAAAATGCAAAGTGATTTTTCTACTCTGAATAGAGTCCTGGACTTAGCATGGCCAAGCTAGTTATAATGCAGTCAATTTAGAGATGTGCTCATGCTTACTCTCTCTGTTCCACATGGAAGGAAGAAATGGTCAGATGATGAAGTTATGATCTGCACATGTGAACTGCTCCCAGCATATGTTTCTTAGACCAGAGGTTAAGCAATGATGCCTCTGTACCATGTGTGTCATGTTCAAACTCTTTATATGTCCATTTCAACATGATTTAGGTGCATATATAATCAAGCTGTTTCTAATGCTTTCTCAAGATTTTCAGCACATTTAACATACTTTTATTAAAGAGAGCCAGAGTTTGAGTTGACTTCCATTTTCGTCATTTAACTGTGTGTAGAAAGTAGAAAGCTCCACCCTTTCTACAAAGTATAGATCTTTCAGTTTTTCATACTTCTGTTTTCTATAAAATTTTACTATGGATATTTCCAATGCTAAGAGAAGCAGAAAACTGTAAAAAGTGATTATTGACATTGACCAGCTATTTATGTCAGTGAATGCAGGAATTAAAATGTTAAATACCTAATATTAATTAGTGAACAATTATCCTAAACAGCTTGCACAATTACTGCTTTATTAAAGTTGCTTTATTATATATCTGTCAGTCCACCTATCTAATCCATCTTGCTTTTTATTAACAGTTGATTAAAATGTGATTTATATTCCATAAAAATATCTACTTCAAAGGTAAAATTTAGTATTTTTTACTAGAACTTTCAGACCATGAAACCTTTACTACAGCACAGTTTTAGCACACTACCATCATTCTAGATGTTCCATGTTCATTTGTAGTCAGTACCCCTTCTTCTCAGCCTCAGGCAGCTCATCTACTTTCTGTCTCCATAGATTTGAAAAGCTATACATTGTAACCAACATAATAAGACTTTACAAAGTGCCTCTAAACCAAAATTTCCAAAATCACAAACTTATGAAAAACACTGTCTAGAGTTAAGAGAGCTCACGTTTCTATGGGGGCAGAGGTTCTACAGCACAGGAAATTAGTCTTTGGGAATGAGCTTTCTCTATGTTTGCACTTGCTCTGATTCTGTAAATCTGGAAAACTGGTTCATTCCCATTTTGCTGATGAGAACAAATGACATAGGGAAGAGTGAAAAGGCAGAAGTGAACATGGAGGGGATGTAGTGCTGGAGATAGAATTCAAATTGGAAGCTCCTGGTGCTCATCCCGTGGCTCACACTGGGCCTGGGGAGGGCTGAACAGCACTGTGGTCCTCTCAACACCACTGGACTGGAAGATATAGACAGATTATTCAGCAGCTGTATTTCTGTGGGTTTTCAACCACTGTGGTGATGGCTTGAACAGATTCCCCATGATGGCATTTGAGAATGAAATCAAAGAACAGCAGTGGCAGGTGTTTGGAAACTGAATTTGGAATTGGCCTCCTACAGAAAGCAGTTAGATACTGACTTCGTGGGTGATGAGAGAAGTCAAAGGCATTCTTTCAGGGAAGTTACTTCTATGGCAGCTATCCAAGTGAGCAGATTTCAGTTTCTTTCAGATTAAATATCCTGAAGATATATATATATATATACATAGGGGTAGAAAAAGGAGGACTCTCGAAAATGCCACCTTCTCATATAGAGTATCTTCCTTGGAAATAAAATTGTAGGTGCTAACCGAGGAGAGGGCATTTAGGGCTTATCAGCCCTGAGTGGGATTGAAGTGTAGAAAGCAACAGCTCCTGCCACATGCTGTGTGGACACAGTTCCACTCTACTAGTTCCAGAAAGATCAGATTCTGATTCATTCACAAGTGACAGTGCTCTGATTTCCATTTCACATGTCCCTCCTAACTCCTCTTGGTCTTCCAAAACGGAGTCATGCTTGCCCACATTGTTCCTCCACGCTTTATTCTCAAAAAAACAAACAATGCAATTATCATTTGTCATAAATAGTCTTAGTCTTTCTATGAAGATGTGGTCCCTGAAAATGACATAGTTAAGTCAAAGTAATGGAGCATGTGATCCTTCATTCAAATGATGCAGCTTGTAGTTCTTTTAGACTCAGTTTCTTGTGCTTGCCACATGGCTATGTAATAAAATCCCATAAATGAATGAATGGAGACAACAAATAAACTTGGTCATCTTTAATAAATATTTGAACCATTCTTGATCCTTGTACACGTAAACATACACACACACACACACACACACACACACACACACACACCACTTTACTGAGTTCCCAGGCCTTACTCTCAGAGACCAACATGAACTCTCATCTTACTTTAAAATATATAGTGTATTTGCTGCTCAAAACTATTTCTCTCTCTCAAATTTGGCAACTCTGGAAAAAATGTCCAATTTAGCTAGTTATGTAGATATCATATAATATCCAGTCAGTAACTTCTCCATTACACATCATCCAAACCACCACAGCCCCCACATGAATTACGAAAGACATATTACAGGTTGGGACTTTTTGTGGGACTTTTTGTCCTCGCTTTTGTTACATTGGCAGCAGCACCAGTTCAGCTGGGTCATGGTATTACAAGTTTAGTACCCTTCGTTCAGCCAGCCAGAGATCAAATATATTCCAAAAATTACATCAGTATCAACAGATTCTGACTTTTTTCTTGTCATTCTTTTCTAAGTAATAGAACATAATAATTAGTTGCATGGAATTTATATTATACTGTGTATGTGTATGACTATGTGTACTACATGTGACCCAAAAATCATTCCACATATATGGAACATGTATGTAGTTGTATGGAAATTTACATTTCCCAGATTTCCTGAGCACATACTGAAGGATCACTGCATTCACAGCAGCCCTGATACAAACCAGGTCTGAAATCTTGTAAATGCTATATATATATTTTGAGCACTAACTTTACTATGGTTTTAAGCAATAAGTGGTAATTTCAGAATTAGCTACAGTATAATAGATTATACTTAGCTAAAATAAATACTAATTCCCAGGAACAGAGAAGTTCTCTGCATTTCTGCCAAGTTCTTATTTCTGTTCTTCTTAAAGGAATGTTCTTTCTCTTCTTGATTTTTCTCTGTGGAGCCATAATGATCTATTGTGATAATCCTACCCTATACCCTGTAGATCAATTGTGCTTGACCATTCAAAGCTCTTTGTGTTCCTTTACTTTGGTAAAGGAAAACTGTGTTCACTATACTTAAGGCTGGAAAGTTATTCACCCATATCATCTCTTGAGAACCATGGCACGCATGAAGTCTCTACAGAAGGAAGCAAAGAAAAGCAAGCTGAGGTAAAGGAAAGAGAGATATGAAATTTTCTCATTGGGTTGAGTATTTCATAGACAACCCTGGGATTAGAATCATTCCGGAACTTTTTCACTGAGAGACACTATGCCTTCCCTTATTTGTCTAACTTAATCTAAGTTTGGTTTTAGATTTTAGAACTGGAAATATTGATTGACATAATATAATAATTAATAGCAAAGTATCACAATTTTCATGTATATGTTTAACATTTTTGCAAAAAGTTGATGTTCAGAAAAAATAATATACTCCCAAGCTCACAATAAAACAGGATGAAGAGAAAATGTCACCTCCAAGACAGATGAACATTCTGGAACCACTTAATTCCTTTCTAAATCATGGTTCAAATTATAATATATTCAGTGAAGTAAAATGTGCTATGGTTATAGCTTGATTCCAATAATGTGTGTGTATATATATGTTTCAAAGTATACATCCACGAAATACTCATAAAAATCTATATGTTAATCTCATTAATGGAACTGAGAAATATCTCATCTTTCTGTACTGGAATTCCACCCCCTAGTACTGGGATTACCAAAAGGTACCACCAGGCTGGTGAAAGCAGTGATGAGCATCAAACTCATTATCAGACAAGGACACTGACAACTGGGCCATCCTCATCCCAGGAGATAGCATTTTCATACAGAAAAAAATGCTAGACTCTGACCCCTGAAGCTTCCCCTCCCTCCTTACTTTGTACCGTGTTTAGTGACAGAGTTATTCTTCTCAGGTGTACAGGAAGACATGGAACCAACGAGACAGAAATTAGTCAAACAATATGGGAGACTTGATAGGATGGGACAGAAAGATTCACTATTGCTCTAAATATTTCTCTGAGAGACTAAGGTAATATTCTTCATAGTGAAATGAACATCTTAAAGAAAATTTCATTGTGGCTGAAACTACATGTCCATTAGCATCCTTATCTTTTCACATCTTCACAGCTTTGGGGAATAGGACAATGAAACTGTATCCCTGGACTTTCCAGTTGAGTTCTGCTATGAGAAGTGGGAGTTTTCCCCAGATCATGATCAGAGAAGAGTGTGGATCTCAGGAAAGGTGTGCTGGAGCAAATGTGGCCTTCGTAGAGTTCTTAGACATGAACTAATGGCTCTCATCACAATTAAGTAGTGTCCAAATGCACCTGT
Source organism: Sigmodon hispidus (assembly GCA_004025045.1). Lineage (NCBI taxonomy): Eukaryota > Metazoa > Chordata > Mammalia > Rodentia > Cricetidae > Sigmodon > Sigmodon hispidus. The sequence goes on from PVIH01007826.1 coordinate 66,278, forward strand.
GAATGCCACAAGAAAAGCTATTCCACAACTGTGTGAGCTAGCTCATCCTGCTGGGAAAGAATGCCTGTAATGTTCCAAGAAAGAAAGAAAGCCAAGAAAAGTCACAAATAGACTTCACATGGGTCACAGTATACTCTGTGTCTGGAGCAGAACTTTTTTCTGCCTTATAGATGATGCTGTTTTCAATGTATTTTCCCGTGGCACAGGACTCTGAATTATCTTTTGCATGGCCACTATGCTACTCTTGAAGGGTCATATATGATGACATAGTCACTTCTCAAAGGCCTGGGCTTCTAATAAGATGCCTTGCAGATGATGATTTTGAAATACAAATTTGAGAGGAATAAATGTTTGAATGACCCAGGCTGTTGATTCTCAAGTATATGGCCATAGGTTAGGTGCCAGGGACCATAACTAAGCATATTTTTATGACTTTCTATGATTCTGTGCTCATGGACCTAACTCATCATGTCCAAGAAAGTGACATGCCTATAGAGACTATCATTAAATGATAAATGTGTCTTTAGATACTATTTTACCATACACACATGCATATACATACATATATATTTAATATATATTGTTATGAGCATATTCCATACTTGTTATAAACAGTAAAACATATGCAAAGATGTGTCAGAAAACAATCAGAAATGATAAACTATGCAGTTGTTTAAATAGAAAGTTGACTTTGAACACTTGTCAGAAGATAGATTCATCAGATGGATGACTAATAATTCAAGGTTATTATCAGAATAGTATCAGGTAGAAAATGGAAAGTTGAGACATGATACCTGTAGACACTTTCTTTTACTTTGCTGGATCTCATGGACTACCTAGTTTTCCATACTTCACACTTACAGTTTCTTTCTAAAGAGGAGGGGCTGGCAACATCTTATCAAATGTCAGGGCTGGCCACAGGCGCCACTGCCAGTGAACAGGTTTTTAGTAGGTGAACTGTACAGAAATGGAATACAGAATACATTATATGGCCTGTTAATTCAACTATTTCTTTTGAACATTTTCTGATTTTGTTGGTGACAACTTGGGAGGGAGTTAGATGAGACTTTTGAGTCAGATGCTGGCAGCGAGTGAATAATTCCACAGGAAGGGTAGATTTGCTTTTGTTTATCATGTCCTTTGCCAAACTGATGGCTGATGATTAAATATTTTGTAACATCTTAAAAGAAACAAGGACACTTCAGGCAACTATAATGTTAGCCCTTTCCTTCTCTTCTCTCCTGAGCCCAATCAGTGTATCCTTGATTTCATAAGAGAAGATTGACATAAATGAGAAATTGTAGGTTATTAATGAACTCTGGACTATGTAGTTTTAGATCAATGTTTAAGTTTGAAATACAGAAAGTAATCACCAATAGTGTTCTTCTGGGTGAAGACTTTAAATTATATATCTTTGTATTTATGCACTTATTAGTCTAATTTATAAGATCTTTTTGACAGATAGGGCAACTTAACTGTTACCTAATGAAGCTTAAATCTTAACTGGAAGAAATTTTTTGAAATATTTGAGTTACAGTTGGTATGTATTTATGCTTACTTGGGCCAAATTAAAGTTTATGCTTGTCAAATAAAGAATAAGAAAACCTCACTTCTCTATATCTTTAGCTCAATTTCCATCTACCAGTAATTGATTTCTAACAAACTGATAAGGAAGAAACTACTATGAGAGGACTAACTTGATTTTACATTAAAACGATTGTCAGTAAGTTTTGGGAATTCACAGGTCTTACAACGCAACTGAGACATTCATTCACAATTATACTATCTGTGTTTCCACTTCCCAATTGTGCAGAACTCCAGTTTACAAAAAAGCGAATTCCATTGCTTTTCCCCTTTAATGCCCAGTAAGAGGATATTCTTCTCCAAGCCTCAGACCCTTCCCTAGCAAAAGCCTGTGGATTTCTGGGTGAATTTACTTGCCCCACCACATTACTCTAGCCTCAAACAACGTGTTGAAGTTTGTATCCCAATCCCAACACAAGTCACATTTCAAGGCCGGTGCATGGCTTTTCCATAGCTCCAAAGGCAGACAAATTGAAGAAGTGCTTGGTCCAACTTCTTATCTCCTGAATGCTTACTTGCCAAAACAATTAGCAGGTTTAGTGAGGGGGAAGGAGGCAGCCCATCTGTTTCTTTTGTGCCATTCAGAACAAACAGCCCAAATCCACGGAAACCCTTAGACAATTAGTCAGATTCATTTGCAGCCCCTCTGTCCTGTAACAACCTCATTGACACATTTATAGAGGAGGAGACAGATGGTTTCATTAAAAATGGGCTTTCCCTTTAAATATATAATAGCATCTTATAAATAAATAGTGTTTTGGCATCAAAAGGCTCTCTCATGCAATGAGAAATCTGATGCTTGCAGCAGCTCTTTGGTACCCTGCATAAAGAGATTGTCCAGGCGTGTATTGGAGTTGTGATTCTAGCCTCGGGTGCCCTGGCTACAAGTCAATGATATTTCTACAGTGCTTATAGAAATGGGAGAGGAAGCTATGAGATATGCCAGTATTCCATAAATACTTTGTCAGTACACATGGTTCATCTTTGGGAGGACTAATGGATAAGTGAAGCTCTTTACTAATCATGCACAGGCATCTGAACATTTGAGAAATAGCACAACACATTCCAGTCCATCTAGTGCCATCCAGCGAGAAGTTCTGCCTATCCAAATTAAGTGCTTTTCCCTTAAACACACAGCAAAGCTCAAGTTATTCTTGTTAGTCAACCTCATAAAAGGAACAAGAAGAGACTATCAGAAGAAGACAGCAAGAGTAAGAACATAGTACACCCTTCTTCTTCCTCTTCTTCTTGTTTCTCCTCCTCTTCCTCATTTTCTGTTATTATTATTATCCCAACTACATAGAATTGAACACCATACTAATATTTGTGTCATGTTTTGATGATACTATTAGTAAACATACAACACTGTAAGTTAGACATAGTAGGGTCTGGACCTTGGTTAATGTCCTTCTTGTTTTGAAATGAACAAAATAGTCAGGGAATGGGGGAGAAAATGTCTTTTCTTTCTGTTCTTGGGAGGTCTGAGTGCCTACTGAAGTTACCTTATACTTTACAAAGGTCAGTTTTTTAAAACCTCATGTGCCTTGCCATACTGATCAGTACTGCCTTATAGGAAGCTAATGTGCCACCATTATCATACTAAGGTTTGTTACACAGAAATGAAAAGCTAAGAACCTACAATAGCAGATGTGTTGGTTAATTCTGGCTACAGTTACCTCCATCAGAAAAAGATCTGAGGCTACAAAGACAGCTCCATTGTTTGTATGCTCATAGCTTTGCTTCAAGAAGAGAGAAGACATACCTTCATAAATATATTTTCTGAATTAAAAGTAGAGTATGAAAATTTTGGCATAGCCTGACAGAAGTGACACAGTCCTTTAATTCCAGCATTCAGGAGGCAGAGGCAGGTAGATCCTGTAAATTGGAGGCCAGTCTGGTCTACAGAGTGATTTCCAGGACAGCCAGACAACTACACAAATAAACTCTGTCTCAAAACAAAAACAAAATCAACCAAAAAGATTTTTGTCTTTATAATAAATAGATGAATTGTGTGAGGGTATACAAAAATGAGGTTGCAAAATAATGCTATTATTTATCATAAAAAAGTTTGTTTTAATAGGTTTCCTTTCTAGACCAGAGGTTTGAACAGCAGTCTGGCAGTCCTTCAGTCCCACAGAGACACACAGAGGCTTGTTTTATTTTTACACTGATTGACCTAGGGCCCAGGCATATAACTTGTTAGTGCTTGCTCTTTTTTTAATTGTTTGTTTAGAAGAAAATGCTGTTAAAAAATCAGAATTGAAGTCTAATAAAACAAGGCACAATGTTTAAAGCAAAATTCATAAAAAGGTACATAAGATTAATATAAGATCATATTTTTTCCTGTCCTTTAAGGGAGGAAACACAGAATTAAAATAATTTAAACATTTTCTTTAGAATATTAGCTATTATAAGGAAATATAAATTTCATACTATAGGATTATATCTTTTCCAGAAAACAAACTCCATCATTAATTCACATTTCTGAGTTACATTTTAGTTATGTATATACTTATACAGATATGTAATGCACAAGACTTTAGGTACTGAAAATTAAATCAGCATACATAATAATTTGACTGAGGTAAAAGAAACAACTTTTTAGTGTTGTTTGTTGGTAATTGAAGCCCCCAACTTTATGAAAAGCTAAGCTGGTTATGTAAAAAGTCTTTCCCATCATATTCTGTTTCTAACAAATACCAAGTGGACTCAGAATACAACAGACCTCAACACAAGTCTGCACATGACTAGTGACTACTGGGGTCAACACTGTGTCTCAGGAATACCAGTGCTGACCTTGTGAACTGAGGGACTAGGGATTCTGAACCATCCCTGCACATAAAACCAACTTACTTAGTTACAGTTCCAACAGCAGCAATGCCAACCTCATACCAGTTTCTTTCCCCAGTTGGAGTTTTGAATGCAGTTTTATTCAATTTATTCATGGCCAAAAGAATAAAGTATGTTCTAGTGAATGCGGATAGTTTTCTGCATGTAGGCTTCTTCACTAGGATCCTAGATTTAATACATGCATAATACACAGATCGAATAGTGTATCAGTTCAGGCTGACTAACGCTAAGTAAAAGCCTAGCAGTACCCATCAAGACCACCTTCTAAGTGTTCAACTTTGTGAGTTAGTCAAATGCTTCTTATTTCAATCCTTAGTAAATATAGATCAGGAAAACTGTAACAAGAATGGTGGCACTTATGCATATTAATAGGGAAACTGGTGATAAATATGTTAAATCTCAGTGACCTTTCTGGAACAGTAGGCAGTGTGTCAGTCTCATAATCTGCTAGTGCTTACTCTTAATCTAACTCATCTTGTTTAGCCATGCAGCTTGGTACCTTTTCTTAGAGTAGCATTTCAGCTTCTTTCCTCTGAATCTGCTGCCATCTCCTTGTCATGCATCTTTGTGGCCTCTGTGTCTGGTGTGTCTGCTCCTTCCCAGTCTGGTAGCTCCACCCACACTTCTTGTCTGCCTTCAGCCAATCAGCATTTTTATTAAACTAGTAGGCGGGACAATTATTTACAATGTTATAGAACACAATCCCCCTACAATTGCTAGTTAGAATTATTTTACATAAGATGTTTGTACTTTATTTATTAGGAAGGTTATAAAGCAAATAAAGTTGTTTTGATTGAAGATCTAAAGTAGAAAAAAGAACTATTCAGTTACCTGGTGATCTAGATCTCTTTTTCCTAGAAAGCATTTATTTTCTGATGCTTATGCACCAAAACTCCTGTGCCCATACATCTGTTTCAAAGCTCTTGAGATTCAGTATATAATGAGAGAAACTATACTGGAAAAAAAAAAAACCTATCTTTTGTGACTTTTAAAGAAATCTTTTTTTATCAGCATTGAAATTAATAAAGGGGAAGAAGAATCTCACTTCAGAATGAAGCACGGAACATAAACCCTGAGTTTCTGTGAAGTATACTTTTCATGGATGTATCCAATCATTTACCCCTAAGTGGGCCATTATTACATCTTTCTACAGAATGGCTCTTTAGTTGAATGCTCCAACTTTTTCGTCTTTATTAGGCAATACCTGTGATGACACAGATTCAAGAGTGTGACAGAATCACCAAGGCTTGATGCAAAGACATGATTTTTCTATGCCTTTCAGAACCCCAGCTCCTAATATTTCATTTAATTTTAGTACCAAAGCCAAAAGAAATAATTTAGTGGTGCTCAGTGTTTGTGTGTGTTTTGTATGTATATGTGTGTGTGTGTATGTAGGACTGACTTTCTAGGACTGGATAACCTATCAGGGGACTTGTCCCTGGAGAATTTTTTTTAAATATTTATTTATTTTTTATACAGTGTACAGAAGGTAGCACCAGATGTCATCATAGATGGTTGTGAGCCATGTGGTTGCTGGGAATCGAACTCAGGTACTCTAGAAGAACAGTCAGTGCTCTTAACCTCTGAACCATCTCTCCAGCCCCAAAGGTTGTGTGTGCCAATTAATTTGTTTTTTTTTTTTTTTCTGGAGTTGAGGATTGAACCCAGGATCTTGAGCTTTCTAGGCAAATGCTCTTCCAGTGAGCCAAATCCCCAACCCCGTCCCTGGAGAATTCTTTCAACAGTCATTAATTACCTGTAGCTCTTCAACTGGGACAGGGGTAGGGGAGCCTTGTGAGATTTCTCCCATCCATGTTAGGATGTCAATTGGTGGTAACAGTTTTTCAGGTTTTGTTCAGAATACTACACTATTAATATCTCATAGGTATAGCTATCCTGTCATATATAGAAGATACTACCTTGCAGCAGAGAGGCATCCTGGTCCCTCTGTTCTTAGAATCTTCCCACGCTTTCTTCATCAATAGTACCTGAGTTTTAAGTGTAGAGGTTTTATTGTAGACTTACAGATGTATTAATTGGCCAGGGAACCCCATTATCAGTGTTCTCTGGATTTTGACAAGCTGTAGATTTCTGTAATGTTCTTCATTTGCTGGAGAATGATGCTTGTTTTGATGAGGGATGACTGTTAAACTTATCTGGTTAGTGACTGTACTGGTTCAGGAAAATGATTCTCTAGAAAAGATGTAGGTTCTCTTCTAGAATCCATGGCCTCCCTGGCCATAGGCAGTTGGCTAATATTGCAACTGCAATCATAAATTCCCTCCTTTTGAGTGGATCTTAAGTACACCAAGCTATTGGATAGAAATACCAGTGTTACTCCTTTTGGAAAGTCTCACTGTTTTGACCATTGTGTTGATAGACATTACAGCTGGACAGGACCATTGATTGCTTTTCTTCCTCAATAGTTACATAGCTCTTTCAGATACTTTGAAATCTAGTATGAGCGGCTTCCAGGTCATTTCTAGCTTGATTCATCACAGTCTTCTTTCTGAGCTATGTGGGTTGTTGGCAATGAGATCTTAAGTATATTTTTCTGAAAGACAGCTAAGGGCAATGGCAACCCCCTTCATTGTTTTGGCTTTATTTTTTTTTCTCCTCTGACTAACACAGAGCTTTAAAGAAGGTTTCCCATGCTTGTCATTGTGGGTTTGTTTTGTCAATGACCTTGAGGGAGAACATTGTCACCAGGTGGCATAATTTTAAATATTTCATCATTTTATTATGCTATTATTTTTTTGTTTTCAGATCCTATTGAACCTGAACTTTGGCTTTACTAACCACACCTCCTCCCCAATTCTGCCTGAATCTGCAGTAATACAGCCCCAGACAAAATTGTTAGACTAGCAGGCTCAATGTGCTAGGATCCAGCCTAGAGCTAGGAAGCACCTCTGTTGTTACTGTTTAGCCCCTCTTCCTGCATAGCTTGCAATGAATTATGCCATTCTTGCATGTATTTGAGAATGTCTGAAATATTCACTGATGCCTTAAAATGTTTAGTATTTAAATCTGCTTACAGTTATACTTGTATTTGCATAAACTGTTTAGATAGCAAATTTTTCTTTTGTGAACATTAGGAGTTAATATATAAAGCAACCATCCTTAATCGTGTCTGAACTAGTGGGGTTTTAAATTAACTATAATACCTTTTGAGTATTGTGCTTGATGACTTTTTGCTCCTTGAAATTGGATGTTATTTAATTATGAATATCATTATGACACCTAGTTTAATTCTCATATTAAACACTACTTTAGGAGTTAAAGTAATTTGTCTAATATCACAAATTGAGTTGGGAACCAAAAACTGTCATTTATATTTTTTTCTACTTAAGTGCTGTTGGTGAGAATTAAGTGCACACATATAAACTGAAGTTCTGATGTATACAGCACAGTGTTTCTTACTATCTGTGTTGTGTGTAACACTTAGCATATGGTGACTGGTAAGTAACTGTATAAGCATGCTATTGAAGAAAGTGTGATAAAATAAGTTACTTTCCCATTTGCCATTTCCTTGGAAGCATTCTAAATTGATATTTATCCTCCTACCCACAGAAGGGAGGAAAATATCAACTTACCCCAGATGGATTATGGGACTCTGTAATTATCAGTTTTCTTGGATTATGCTTGATGATGATATATGAAGAGGGGTAACTAACACTGGTTTTCATAGTTCAGCCTCAGCAAACGCACACATGAGCTTCAGATTCCACAACTAGTGTAAAATTAAAGGTTTGGAGGGGCTTTACTTAGAAGAATAAAACAACTTGATTCATTTATCATTTCACGTTAATTAAGTATCATCCAAGAAGCAGAGGGTTCCCAGCTCAGCAAGCCACTCCCGAGCTAACACCATGGACATGGTTACCAGTACCCATATTGTTGCAATCCAGAGAATACATTCAAATGTCCTCAGTTACACCTGAGTTCATTTTTAGGTGAGAGTTTTATGTGTTTGTTGGTTTATGTTTTAACACGCAGACAGCTTCATTATTCATCCACCACACTAGAGAAACAATATATCATGACCGCTAGTCACCCTGAGTCCTTTCTTCAAACTGTACCCTCCCCACCCAACTTCCAACAATCATGAATATTTTTCTATCATACAAAGATTATAGAAATACAATCATATGCTATGTAGTCTCTTGAGATCAGCCTTTCTTCAAGAATTATAACTTACTTGGGGCTTATTAAAGTTGCAGATAGAACATTCTTCTTGACTTCTGTCAATAATTATAGATACAATCATCGCCAGTGATGTTATTAACCCAATGAAGAACACTGGGCAGCATCCAGTGTTTGATCATTATGAATTGTGATACCATGCATAAGCCTAGGGAAGTTTTTAAATGTATAATTTCTGAATCCTATTACACTTTTTATTTAAAAGAAAATTCCAAACTTCTGTTCAGAGCCTGTCTCTGTCTTGTGTTAGAGTTTCAGCACTAATGTGAGAGTGGTCCAGGTGATGGTCATTTGCACCAGCATTTGACTGGATGACTTTTTTCAATTAGACATCTTAATAAATGTGAAATTTCACAACTGTTTTAATTTACACTTTCCCAGTGATATTGAATATTTTTTAAATGTGCCAAGTAATCTCTAATGTATCTTTTCCAAAGAAATGTCTGTTCATGGAATTTTGTCCATTTCACAACTAGATTCATTTTAATGCTGTGTTTTCAGAGACCAGATTTCAGATTGAAATTCGTTGTCGCATATATGATTTTAAAATGCTTTAGTCTCCTTACTAATCAATGATTTCTATCCTCTTAAGGCTTATTTTTTAATAGATCTTAATGTTGACAAGAAGAAGATATCAACTTTTTTTATTTACTTGGTCTCATCTCTAAATATTTTGTGGTTTCAAGTAGATGATGAGAATTTTCTCCTCCTTTCTCTAGGAATTCTTACTGTTTTATATTTTTGATTTAAATTCATCATTTCTTTTCAGTCAGTTATGTGTGGTGTGATGTGTTTAAGATGTCTATTCTCTCTCTCTCTCACTCACTCTTTCTGTATATGTAAGGAATGTATACACACACATAAATAGTCCAGGTTATGATGGCTGATGTCTTCATCATTTTCTTTTTTTATAGAATTCCTAATAAATACGTAAAATATTTTATTTTTAAAAAATGAATTTAAATAATTTATATTTAAATTCATATTTTATTATGAAAAAAGTCACATTTTCTATCCCTGTATATCCTTATTCAAGGTCCCTTCCCCATCCCACCCCCTCTAGTGTCTTCTCCACATCTCTCCATCTCCTCCCCAGTATGGCCAGGAGGTCCCAAGGTCCCAAGGCCCCAATATTGCTCAGTTCAGCCTCCACTCCTGACAAATCCATTTTCCACCCCCCAACATCATGACTGAGTCAAGTGTTCCTCTAGGGGGAGTGGGATCCAAGGAGTGCAAATGTGCATCTTTAGGGTATATACCCAGAAGTGTTATTGCTGGATCCATGGGGAGATTGATTCCCAGTTTTCTGAGAAACCACCATACTGCCTTCCAGTGGCATCAGGTGGTATCTCAAAGTTGTTTTGATTTGCATTTCTCTAATGGATAAAGATGTTGAGCACTTTTTCGGGGCTGGAGAGATGGCTCAGAGGTTAAGAGCACTGACTGTTCTTCCAGAGGACCTGAGTTCAATTCCCAGCAAAACCACATGGTGGCTCACAACCATCTATGATGAGGTCTGGTGCCTTCTTCTGTAAAACTGTATGCATAATAAATAAATAAATCTTTAAAAAAAAAAAAAAGATGTTGAGCACTTTTTTCAAGTGCCTTTCAGCCATTCGTAATTCTTCTACTGAGAATTCCCTTTTTAGTTCTGAACCCCATTATTTGATTGGGCTATTCAAGATTTTGATCTCTAGATTCTCGAATTCTTTATATATTTTAGAGATCAATCATCTATCACTTATAGGGTTGGTGAAAATCTTTTCCCATTCTGTAGGCTGTCATTTTGTCCTATTGACAGTGTCCTTGGCTTTACAGAAGCTTCTCTGTTTCAGGAGGTCCCACTTATTGACTGTTGTTCTTAGTGTCTGTGCCACTGGTGTTATATTTAGGAAGTGGTCACCTGTGCCAATTCATAATAGGGTATATCCCACTTTCATTTCTGTCAAGTTCAAAGTGGCTGGGTTTATGTTAAGGTCTTTGATTTGGATCCTGGATTTGGATTTGTGCAGGGTGACAGGCTTGGATCTATTTGTGTTTTTCTACACACTACCAACTAGCTATGCCAACACCAATTGTTAAAGATACTATCTTATTTCCATTAAATATTTTGGGCCTCTTTATTGAAGATCAGGTGTTCATAGGTTTTCGGGTTAATGCCTGGATCCTCAATTGTATTCCATTGGTCCACAAGTCTGTTTTTATGCCAGTACCAGGCTGTTATTATTACTGAAGCTCTATAAGATAACTTGAAATGGGGAATGGTGATGCCTCCTGAGGTTCTTTTGTTGAGCAAATGTTTTTGGGCATCCTGGCTTTCCTGTTATTCCAGATGAAATTGAGTATTGTTCTTTCAAGGTCCGTAAAATATTGTGTTGGGATTTTGATGGGCAGTGCATTGAATCTGTAGATTGCCTTTGGTTGGATTGCCATTTTTACTATTTTGATCCTACCTATCCAGGAACATGGGAGATCTTTCCATTTTCTGATATCCTCTTCAATTTCTTTCTTCAGTGATTTAAAATTTTGTCAAATAGATCTGTTGCTTCTTTGGTTATAGTTACTCCAAGGTATTTAATGCTAATTGCAGCTATTATAAAGGGTAGTGTTTCCCTTATTTCTTTTTCAGCCCTTTTATCTTTATTGTATATAGAAGGGTTACTGATTTCTTTGAGTTAATCTTGTATCCTGCAACATTGCTGAAGGTGTTTATCAGCTATAGAAGATCCCTGGTAGAATTTTGTGGGTCACTTATGCGTACAATCATATTATCTGCAAATAGAGATAGTTTCACTTCTTGTTTTCCAATTTTTATTTCCTTAATCTCTTTTCTTTCTCTTATTGCTTTAGCTAAAACTTGGAGAACTATATTGAATAGAAAAGGAGAGAGAAGACATCCTTGTGTAGTTCCTGATTTTAGTGGGATTGCTTTGAGTATTTCTCCATTAAGTTTGATGTTGGCTGTTGGCTTCTTGTAAATTGCCTTTATTATATTGAGATCTTTTCCCTGTATTCCAGATCCCTCCAGAGATTTTATTATAAAGCAATATTGGATTTTGTCAAACCCTTTTTCAGCATCTAAGGATATGATCATGTGGGTTTTTTTTTTGTTTAAATGATGGATATCGTTTATGGTTTTTCATATGTTGAACCATACATTCATTTCTGGGATGAAACCTACTTGGTCATGGTGGATGATATTTTTTATATATTGTTGTATACAGTTTGCCAAAATTTTGTTGAGAATTTTAGCACCAATATGCATGAGGGAAATTGGTCTGTAATTCTCCTTCTTTGTTTTGTCTTTGAGTGGCTTGGGTGTTAGGGTATTTGTGGCCTCATAAAAGGAATTTAGCAATATTCCTTCAGTTTCTACTGTGTGAAATAGTTTGAGCAGTAATGGTAGTAACTCTTTGAATGTCAGGTAGAATTCTGCATTGAAACCATCTGGACCTGGGCGTTTTTTTCTTGGGAGGCTTTTAATGACAGCTTCAATTTCCTTAAAGGTTATAGATCTGTTTAGGTAATTAATCTGGTCTTCCTTTAATTTTGGTAAATGGTACCTGTACAAAAAGCTGTCCATTTCTTCTAGGTTTTCCATTTTTTGTGGAATATAGATTTTCAAAGTGTGATCTGATAATTCTCTGTATTTCCTGGGGGTCTGTTGTTATGTCCCCCTTTTCATTTCTGATTTGGTTGACTTGAATTCTCTCTCTCTCTCTCTCTCTCTCTCTCTCTCTCTCTCTCTCTCTCTCTCTCTCTCTGCTTTTTGATTAGTTTGGATAAGGGCTTATCTATCTTGTTGACTTTCTCAAAGAACCAACTCTTTGATTCATTGATTCTTTGTATTGTTCTTTTTGTTTCAATTGCATTGATTTCAGCTCTAAGTTTGATTATTTCCTGCCTCTACTCCTTCTAGGTGAGTTTGCTTCTCATTGTTCTAAGGCTTTCAACTGTGCTGTTAGTTCTCTAGTGTGGGATTTCTCTAGGCTTTTCATACAGGCATCTAGTGCTATGAATTTTCCTCTTACGACTGCTTTCATTGTGTCCTACAAGTTTGGGTACATTGTGGATTCATTTTCATTAAATTCTAGGAAGACTTTGATTTCTTTTTTAATTTTTTCCTTGACTGAGAGGTGGTTCAACTGTGTGCTGTTTAGTTTCCATGACTTGATAGGCTTTCTGTGATTTTTGATGTTGTTGAACTCTAACTTTAGGCCCTTTGTGGTCCGCTATGATACAAGGAATTATTTCCACTTTTTGTATCTGTTGATATTTGCTTTATGACCTATTGTGTGGTCAATTTTAGAGAAAGTTCTATGAGGAGCTGGGAAATATGTATATTCCTTTCCATATGTGTAGAAGCTCCTGTAAATATCTATTAAATCCATTTGCAACATAGTCTCTGTTATACTCATTATTTCTCTGTTGAGTCTCTGTCTGGTTGACCTATCCAGAGGTGAAAGTGGAGTATTGAAGTCTCCCACTATTAAGGCATGAGAATTGATGTGGGATTTGAGCTTTAGCAGTGTTTCTTTTACATAGGTAGGTGCCCTTATATTAGGGGCATAAATATTCAGGATTGAAATCTCCTCTTGACCAATTTTTCCTGTGATGAGTAAGCAATGACCGTCTTGGTCCCTTTTAATTGCTTTAGCTTAAAGTCTACTTTGTTAGGTATTAGGATGGCAACCCCCGCTTGTTTCTTAGGACCATTTGATTGGAAAATCTTTTGTCAACACTTTACTCTGAGCCTGTGTCTGTCTTTGTGGAATGAGGTGTGTTTCTTGTATGCAGAAGAAGGATGGCTTCTGTTTTTGTGTCCATCTTGTCTTTTTATAGATGAATTGAGTCCATTGATATTAAGGAATATTAGTGACCACTGATTGATATTTCCTGCTATTTTTGATGGTAGCTTGCATGTAATTCCTTTCTCTCCGCTATTCTCCTTGGGATTATTGATTGTTTGTGGTTTCATGGGTGTATCTTGGATCCTTAGGTTGGAGTTTTCCCTCTAATGCCTTCTAGAGGGCTAGATTGGTAGATAGGTATTGTTTCAGTCTGACTTTGTCATGAAATACCTTGTTTACTCCATCTATGGTGATTGATAATTTTGCTGGGTATAGTATTCTAGTTTGGCAGCCATGCTCTTTTAGTGACTGTATAACTTCTGACCAAGCCCTTCTAGCTTTCATCGTTTCCATTGTATAGTCAGGTGTTATTCTGATGGGTCTGCCCGTATAAGTAAATTGGTTGTTTTCTTTTCCCGCTCTTAAATTTTTTTCTTTGTTCTGTATATTTTGTGGCTTGATTATAATGTGGCGCGCTGACTTATTTTTGGGATCATATCTATTTGGTGTTCTGTAAGTTTCTTGTATCTTTATAGGCATTTCCTTCTTTAAGTTAGGAAAATTTTCTTCTATGATTTTATTGAATATGTTATCTGTGCCTTTGAGCTGGTATTCTTCTCCTTCTATTCCTATTATTCTCAAGTTAGGTCTTTTCATGGTGTCCCAGATTTCCTGAATATTTTGAGTTATGGCTTTTTTAGTTTTACTATTTTCTTTGACTGATATATCTATTTGAGCTACTGAGTCTTCCACTTCAGAGATTCTGTCTTCCATCACTTGAACTCTGTTTGCTATGCTTGTATCTGTGGCTCCAGCTTTTTTCTTCAGATTTTCTATTTCCATCTTTGCCTCATTTTGTGCCTTTTTTATTGCTTCTATTTCAGTTTTTATATCCTGGAATATTTCTTTCATTTTCTTGGTTTACCTTTTCTTGGTTTTCTTTCAAGTACTTGTTCATCTCTTTCAATTTTTGTTTGTATTTTCTTCTATTTTGTTAAGAGAATTTTTTTTATATCTTATTGAAGGCTTCAATAATCTTCATAAAGGTGTTTTTGTTGTTGTTTCCTTCTGTTTCTTCTTCATTTGTCTGTTCAGGTCTTGTAGTTGTAGAACCACCAGTTTCTTCTGGAGTTGCCTTGTTGTTCTTTATATTGTTATATATATTTTTGCACTGGCATCTTCCCATGGCTCCACTTGTTCATGATTAGGCAGCTCCTAGTCAGTCGTGGCAAGAGGGCTTGTGTGTCTCCTGTGTCCTCTAAGCAAGGGGTCTGCTCAATCTCTGACTCTGCTCTGGACACGGGTCTGAATTTCAAGGCCTCAGTCCTTCTCTGCTGTCACAGTCGGAGGCGGGATGGCTGGTTGTACAAGGTTCCCTCTTTTAGTGTGGCTGGAGGAGCCCCTCACAGCCAAACCCTAGTCCTGTCTGCTAAGAAGAGTCTGGGATCAGGCACTCTAGATTGATCCTGATCCCGATCCCGGAACGCAACTTTCCGTGCGGGGACCATTTTCTTTTTTTAACATAAGTTAATTCTTTATTTTGAAAGGAAAGCAGTTATTTTTCAGCTAATTTTAAAATAATTACATTAACATTTTAAAACTGCAAGATTTACTATTAAAATTCCAGTTCCCTTTTCAACATTTAAGAGGTGAATATCATGTAGCATAGGCACTGTCAGAATGCATATCCAAGTTCAATTAAAATGCTAACAGTACAAAGTCAGAACTCTGTTTCAAAGTTCTTAGCAATAATAAATTAGGGATCTCCAACTTTGTAAATATAAAAGTGAAATAAAAAATAGAAATTTAAAAATTAAAAAAAAATTAAAAATCAATTATGCTAAGTTTTATGTAGTTTGGTCATTCTAAATGTAATGAAGCCATGAAAGATCTAAAGTCAAAGATATCCATTAAGTAGCCTATTTCAATCCTCAACCCATCTTCTTATACACATCATATTGTATTTTATTATGTTAGTCATGAGAATAAAGTAGCCTTTTACATACAGAAGTGAATTGTTGAAGAATATTCCTGAGTGATTCCTGGAGGCAACAATTAGAACTGATTAAGTAGAGTGAGGAAGAACAGAATACCCATGTCACAGGTCACATGCCACTCATCACTGCCTGATCCATATGAGTGATGAAAGAAAGCTTGGGGAAATACACACACACACACACACACACACACACACACACACATATATATATATATATATATATATATATATATATATAGAGAGAGAGAGAGAGAGAGATAGTTTGCTGATTTTACATCATGCACGCCATCAACCTCTCAGTTATCAGTCCTCTCAGATTCATACGCACTCTCATAATCTCCCCATTTACAAGAACATCCATTCATGCTGCTCATTTACTTACTGGAGCATAATTACTACCTCCTTGGGACAGGTCTCTCACTTGCCTTTTCATCTAGGTTTTATGGGCAACAAGCTTTCAGTATCTCTGACACTTGATGCTGGGGCTACAGAAAGGTATAGCCATGCTCAACTTTTTTGATGGCTGCTGTGGATCTGAACTTAGGTCCTTACACTTGCAAAGACTGTACTCTTACCCCCTGAGCCATATGACTAAATGGGATATCTTTCTCTACACTGTGATTATGCTTTATTACCATTGGTTAACCTATGGCAAGGCAGCTTAGAGGCAAGCATGAAATCCAAGAAGAGTCAGGTGAAGCTAAAAACTGCTACCCAAGGAAGAAAAATGTAATAAACACAGGGAGGAAAAGCCATGAAATGTGTGGCAGTACATAGATTAATAGGAATGGGTTGCCTTGAGTTATAAGAGCTAGTTGGTAATGAGCCCGAGCCAAAAGCCAAACAGTTTATAATTAATAAAAGCCTCAAAATAGTTATTTTTTAAGCAGCTGTGTGACTGCAGGTGGGAGAGATTTATTCAGACTTTGGGCCAGCACCTGTCAGAAAACTTCTGGATACATATGGCCAGCCCCTTAGTCAATTATTTAGAAGTGTTTTTAGTTTGTGTTTTTTAGAGTTGTTTCTAATAGCTGAAGATGCCCAGTTGCTCCATCATAATTATTAACAAGACTATTCCTCATCCATTTAGTTATAGCATTTTTTAAAAAAGCATATGGTGGTTTTATAAATAATGTAACCTGCATAATAGTGACTAGGGATATTTAATCATCAATTTATTCTGTACCTGTTGTATTCCCAAGTGCTCCACAGGATCATTACCCACTTACTTTGTAGGAAACAAAACGTAAGTGGGTAGGATTATTGCCTTACTCATAATGAGGTAAAGCTACATTTTGGAAAGATCAAGTTACTTTCCCAATATCACAAAGCTAATCTGATACACATATAGAATCCAATGTTATTTGTGAATGCACTGAAAGCCCACAGTGTGTTTAATATGGAACAATTTCCCTGGTGAAGAAAGCATAGACTCAGGCTTTATCTTCTCAAGCTCCCACTGGCAATATCTTCAAGATAGATGACCTCTTTTGTGCAGGCCTTTAAAAATGCATTTCCACATCTCAAGGATTCAGGAGAATTTGGAAACTGATGATGATATTCAACTAACTGCTGGCTATATTATTTATGAGCACTTTGGGAAACTAAGTGGCAGGCTTCACCAGCATTGGTTGCTGATAATACACTGCTGAGCTAGTACTTACAGCCAATGCATTCAGCAACACTCTTGATCCTTATTACTGGGTGTCCATTGATCAAGCACCTTCCAGAGACTTGCTGATTTTAGGGATGAGAGTTCTTATTTATCAAGTCTCTAATTTCTTTTAAAGTTCTTGATAGGTTATTTTCCTGGACATTAACCTGTAGTAATGATTTCTTTGTGATTTACAAGTTGTACCTGCAATTTCCATATATTCCTAATGTGCCCCTTCTCATTTCATGGACCCTCACTTAGCTACTGCATCTTAAAGCAAAGTGAACAAAAGGGTCACCTGGTACTATCTGGTGCTTAAAAAAGAACTGCTAGGGAGCTTTTATTTTATTTCACAAACATTTGATACTTGCTCACCTTTTGCAAATAGAAAATCTTACGGACAGAGCAGGAATCAGAAGATGAATTGCCTTCCTTCCTTTCCTGATTACCGCTGGAATGACCTTGAATAGCCTCCCACCTGAAACCTGCCCATCCTGAGAGTACAGATCACAGAGAAAATAAATGCTTTGCTCTTTAGGGTTAGCCTTTATTGTTTCCTTGTTTTATGAAATGTATGAGCTGGTTTTCTGGAAGAAAGAGAAAGTATGCTGGGCTTTCATAAGAGCCTTTAAGTAATGACCCATCTAGGGCTGTCTAAATAAATAAAGTTAATGTAACGAACAGTTTCCAGTAATGGAAGCTCTCTGAAGACAGGGAACTTTAGGCATGTTGGTCCCTGTTTCATCTTCAGAATCAACCACCATCTGGTACTTACCTTTGCCTGCTATTCTGCCTATTTTGACCCTGTGTCTACACATGGTATAGAATTTGCAGTCCAGGGTCTCCATTTCTGTCACTTAAGTACTGTGGGATGATGATGATAAAGCTTTTTAAAATTTTCTATTTACTTATTACTTGTGTGTTTGTGCACACACATATGTGTGACACTACTGGTGTGAAGCACAGAGAACAGCTTGTAGACAGGGGTTTTCTAGGAATTGAACTCAGGTCTTGAAAGTTGGCAACAAGTATATTAACCTCCCAGTCCATCTCTCTGGAGCTGATTATCTCATGAAGGGGACTGAAAATAATAACAAAAATTTACAAGAAATGACTCAAAACATACCTGTTCATAGAAAACATTCATAAATATGAATCAACATATTGCCATTATTTCTACATTAACCAAACCTATTGAAGACAGTTGAATCTCTTCTTTCTTATTTCCTGGTTCTTAATACATGAATATAATTAGAAACAAGAAATTCTGTTGCCCTGAAATCTACCTGAAATATTCTTTCAGGTACAACTTAAACCTTTATTTTGTATTCATTCTTGGATAAAACTGTGTTTTTCTTAGAAATTTTCAATTCTCTCTCCTTTGCTTTAAGACAAAAATATTATCATGTGCAATATTATTGTTTTCTTGTCTCTAAATGTCATCAGAGCTAATACCTGTCTAGTTCCAGCTCTGGTGACTCCTGAAGACTTCCTCAAATGAACAGCACTAGGGAGCTTGTCAGAGTCCTGGTGCTTTTTGCCTGAAGCCACCTCAGGTTTCTGGTTGCACAGGTATACTGGGAGAGTTGGAAGTGACAGGCTGCTTAGCATCTTTGCACACAGGGGCCCAGAATGCTCCAGGGCTATAAGGGCAGGCTTATTCCATCATTCCCTGCCACTACCCTCACCATTCTCACTTATGTTTTCTGTTTTCCCTCTCCTTTTGTGAGTTTTTCCACTCAACACAGCAGTGCATATGACCCAACCTGTTGGGGTTTCTACAAAGGCACAGCTCATGTGCCCATGGCAGACTGTGAACAACAGAATGACCCAGATCCCATGGCAGGCAAGCATCTTGGGCTCTAGGCATTTAGTGTTTTTCACTGAGCATGAATCACCCTGATTATCCTGTTTCTAGAAAGTCCATTTTGTTGTGTAACTTTGGAAAGGTGCTATATATTCTCAGGCTGTGGTTTATATCTCTTTTATACTGAACACAATTTGAATATTAATTCACTATCAGCCTAACTGGCAGATTTAGGAATGATGTCATGTGCCATGGCAGAGGCATGGGGGGAGGGTGAATCTATGATTTTTTTTAAGACATGGAATTAAAAGTAGAGAGAATTCTTGCTTAAAAGAAAAGTTGCTAACAAAATCACAAAGCTCCAACACATTCTTCATATTAATTTCTAATAACTAGTTTACAATGATTTATCTGCAAAGTCAGGGGCTGTGGCTTCTTGTTTTATAAACCTTAAGAAATTCTTGGTTTGGCAAATCCAAACCTCAGAAAGAATCCTTCAGTCGAAACTCTTGATGAAACAATGCAATTTCAGATCATTACCAAGAAGAAGGCTTCAGTCTGCCTTAGGCTTACTGTTTCTAGAAGTAAAATAAAATTATTGAGATGAGATTAACAAAAAGACAAATCACTTGGTGAGGGAATAGTTTGTAAAGTAACAAACCAGCCTTCAGAATGAATGACTTATATTATGGTTTGGATACAGAATCCCATTGAGAAGGCTAATGTGATTGGTTCTCCGATGGTCATACTCTTCCTAGAGAATCTGGTAACATTAGGAGGTGGGACAAGGTTGGAGGAGGAAGAGTATCAGAGAGGGCCCAGATTCTTAGAAGCATCTTGACCCTGGCTCCTCCTGCCATGCTCTCAGGTTCCCAAGTGATAGAATGAAGGGGCGCCTTTATCATAGGAGCTCCTTCAAGCACTTAGATTAAACAACTCTTGAAACCATGAGAAAAATTTTCCTCCTTTTACATCATTTCAGTCAGGTTTTGGTCACAGTGACACAAATTGTGACTAAACATTGGCAGAACTAGCCCATGTGCACAAGTTACCTGGCTGTAGATGTCAACTCAAATGCCTTAATCACCAGAGAAGTGACTAGAACAAGTCAGGAAATGACCAGGTGGAAGAACACAGATATCGCCACCAGGACTTGATCTCTCCTTGTCCTTTCTAGCCATGACTTGTCTAGCATTGAGAATTCCAAGTTTAAGCTCTACTGGTCCATCAAATCCCCATGGGAGAATCTTTTCTGCATGTTTCTGATAGCCACAGTGATTGGTTGTGGTCAGAACATCAGCCCTGAAAGAATCATCATTTAAAGCATGGGATATTCTGTTTGGCCCTCATGTCCAAAAGCTTATGGATGGCAGAAGAATGATGGCCCAGAGCAAACTGAGCCCAGCTGTGAAAGAGGCAGCACCAGTTTGGGAATCTTTCTTCATTGGCCTGCCGAGCTGTGGACTTGGAAGGCACTGACTAGGAGAAAGAAAGGCAGTTCTGAGAACAAACAGGGCCTAAAGGAAAGTAGAAAGAAAGGGAAGCCCAAGCAATCCCCACTGAGGTCCTTTTGCCCATACAGAATTAAGGTTGGAACAGGCACAGACTCATCACCAGATCTGGAGCCTGGACAAAGTTTGTTGGGCATTTTGAGAATACCCAGAAGCAACTGTGGAATGAGGACCCCAGCATAGATCACTTTAGTGTAATGCATTCAGTTTCCTTTAAGCCATGTGTCTGGACTAACATCAAACAATGACAAATGACTTTAAACATTTGTTGTCCTTCTCTACACTCTATGTCCCTAGTGTATGAGAGCCTATGCTATTAAAGTCAAGTGTACAGGCTTGTTTAAAAATGGTCTTAGAATAAGTTTATAGACCATAATATTCCAGCTTAACAAATACATCTTTGCTTACTGGAAACTGAGAAGGTCTAATACACCAGTGCCCAATATGAAGACTTTTTCTGTTTTTGGCTCTTTTAATTTTATTTTGTGTATGAATGTTTTCCCTGCAGTGTGTATTTGTATCACACATGTGCCTAGTGCCCAGGGTAATCAGAAGAGGTCTTTGGATTGCCAGGAATTGGAGTTATAAAGGATTGTAAGCCACCACACAGGTAGCTGAGAATCGAACATGGGTGTTTGCAAAAGCAGCAAGTACTCTTAATGGCTGAGCCATTTATCCAGGCCTTCAATGTAAGGATTTGAGGAAACCAGAAACAAGAATAGTATTTCTTTCAGGCTGGTATAGACCCCTGAACTCTTCCTCTCACTAATCTCTACTACATCTAGAGGACAGTTCTACTCTGTGTCCAACCGCAACCCCATTATGTCCTGAGGGCAGCTCTACCCTGTATGTTCAGGCCTCCTAAATATAAATCAAAATGCTGTCTCTTTTTGAGAGGTTGGCTGGCTCAAGTCCCGGAATATTGAAACAGTCAGTAACAACTTATCTTGCAGACTTTCAAATTCTCACCCACTCTTTCTTACAGATGACCAGCCTCTAAGGTGAAATAAAAACCACTTGAATGGGATGTGAACAGAAACTCACAAAAGAAAAGAAATTCTCCAGCCTAGATGGGCAAGCCTAAGTGATCCCTTAATCATTTTTCTAGCAGTTTCCTTCTTCCCTGGAGCCTGACCCTGCAGGACAAGGATCTATTTTCAAGTCAATTACTATTCATAAAGGCTGTAATTACATAAAAAAATCATAAAAGGAACCCCATTTCTCTTATTATGGTAATGTGATGGTAATTTTTGAAATAACTACAATTCATATGATAGAAATAGCAGTTGCTTTCTTTCAACCTCTCATTGCTGTTAGTTTAATACTACCCCATTCCCACATCTCCAGGGTGTCCACAGAGCAGCAATTAATGGCAGCTGATAGACATTGTTTAATCAAAAAGCAAACACAACAAATGATTAGTTCCTAATACACCAGTAATAATCAGCTTCTCATTGGATACCATCCAAAGTTCTTCCCAAGAATTTGGATGATAGATTCATGAGCAGCTCCATGGTGACTATGGGTAAATGTAGTGTCTGAAACTGTGAGCAGTTTCAGTTTCAGACACTACATTTCAGTTCCCTGACCCCATTGTAATATAGCTTTTCCTTGACATTTGCTAAGCTAAGACTATTTGCTAAGTGTTAAGAGTGATTTTTCAATTTCATTTACATACACTGCTGGAGTTTCTACTATTTTCTTGTCATTTTCATTCAATTCATCCTTTTCTACCAATATTTATGGAATAACTTGTTCTAGATCAGGATAGAGCCATGAAGAAAATGAAGGTTCTGTTTTAGTGAAGGCAAAGGACATAGGAAAAGATGAGACGAAACTTAAAGAGAGGGCTGAATGAAGAAATGGAGTTAGCTCAGAGGCATAGTGGTTCCAGCGTGACACCCATCCTGTGCAAAGGTTCTGAGGAAGAAGTGTTTGTGATAATGGATCATGGCTTTTCTGTGTGGAATATGCTGAGACAGATGAGAGAGATGTAAGCCAGAAGAGAAAACCAAGTCCTTATATAGCATCTAAAACCTGGGTTCCTTCTTGAGGCTAAAGGATGTTACAAAAGTGACTACAGAGAAGTAGCACAATTACCTGCAAGGACACCGAAACTATAGAGATGCTAATTCAATCACAGATGTTAAACATATAGAAGCCACACAGCTGGAAATTCATACTAGGTTCTTTGAAATTCCAAAGCCTTAATCATACCATTACAATCTAGCTCTTGTACCTCAGTAGGCAAGTCAGGTGTGCTCTATTACTGGCTTTAGAAATAAGCTTAGCCCTCTAAACTCAACTCTGCATTGAGTTCACTTGCTTGGCTTCTCTCTCATGTTCCTGCTCTAATTCTCCAGTATATGGGTCCAGTTAAATTATTCTTATGAAATTCACTGCGTATTCCCTTCTTCTCCAATGTCACTATGATTCAAGGATGAAGTCTCATATAATGTCTTTTCCTATGTTTTCTGAACTTGTCACAATCTAATACCACTATTTCATTCTAATCCTTCCATATTCTTCGATGACTTAGTTCCCCCCCCCATCGTTTGTATTTGAACCACATGCTCTCCTCTTCCTTCATAGAGGCAGATAGATGGTGGTAGATGCCACAAACTGGATTTAGGGACAAGGAAGCAGTCTGGCAATGAGCCAGACTTGGCCATCTTTTTGCATTTGATTTTGAGATGGGATCTGTTTGCAGCACTGTGTAGGTTTGGATTCTGATTTGGCCCCTTCTCCACTCCACTCTGATACTGACCAGTTATTTGAAAGCTCTATGCCTATCTGTAAAATGAAGGTGGTAATAACTACTTTTTTTTACTAGTACAATGGTTAAATGGACAAACACACACAATACTCTTTAGAACAATAGCTGCACATTGCGGCAGCATAAATTGGACTTGGTATTTTTGTTGTTTGTGGTGGTAATGGAGCACAAGGGTGGGATGGTGGAACTGCAAGGAATGGGAAGCAGGTGTGATCAGGATGCATTGTATGAAATTTCCAAATAATTAATAAAATATTATGTTTTGGGGGGAAATAACAATAAAATTTACTTATTGAAGTCATATTTGTAGTGACACAGGATAGGCATTTAGCATTACCTACTGAATGATGAGTGCTCTTATTGAACAAGCTTTATTACTCATACAATAGAACATGACTTTACAATCCCATTCCCCTGCTCTTCTCTAATGCCTACCCCATCTTCTATGATAACTGATTGGTACCTGTCACTTAAGGCTTACTGAAAATTTCATCCCTCTGGGAATCCATCACAGTCATTCTTTCTTTTTTTAAGATTTATTTATTTATTATGCATACAGTTTTACAGAAGAGGGCGCCAGACCTCATCATAGATGGTTGTGAGCCACCATGTGGTTTTGCTGGGAATTGAACTCAGGTCCTCTGGAAGAACAGTCAGTGCTCTTAACCTCTGAGCTATCTCTCCAGCCCCCACAGTCATTCTTTTAGACACCAGTTTTCATTCCTCTCCGTTCTTGGAGCTCAGATCTTGTGTACAACTTTTTTTGCACACAATGCTTTCTAACTCTCTGTGCTAAAGCTTTATCCCAGATTACAGAACTCTAATGAGACGCAAGGCAGGTAATGACTGGATCAAGTTTCAAGTCTCTAACAGACAGCCTCAGCAATATGTTATGCTGGGCAATTCTTATTTTATGGAAGTTTGTAGGAGAAACTTATCATTATACTTTTCTTGGCCAACAGCACTAAGCTAGAAGGTGGTTTTCTGTCCTACCAGTAGAATATAGAAATACGCAGCCAGTTCTAATAAATACCATATTTAACAATCATATAGGCTGTTGATGACAGAAGCTCAATATGACATTAGTTATAGATAAAAGGTCTTTACTTTGTTGTAAATGTACTTTGACTTAGCTCCTATGTTGCAGAACTCTAAATTCACTTGGAAAAATCTACAGAAATGACTTGGGAATAAGTTTCTTTGTACTTCTAAAAATCTATCAAAACTATTACTTGTATGCATATATTTAGTATGGTTCATCCAAAGCATTGTTATTTAACATAGCTAAAAGACAAAATGTAAGAATTTTATATATGGGATGGAAACTAATATTTGAAAAAGTAGGAAATTCAACTCCATTAATATTGATCAACCAAACAAGTGTTAGTAGAGGTTAAATATTCCAATATTTTTCTGCATTAATACTGACTTACATTTGCCTTAAATGTAGTCAAATCTCATATCACATTTTAGCTGAAAAACATTTTTTGTATCTGAGCAATGAAATGGTTTTCTATCTGTCTTTCAGTGTGAGGAAGGAAGCTGTAAGTACTGAAGGCACTTTCTAAACAGCAGTGCTGGGACCTAGTCCAATAGGAAGCAGTAAGATCTTCATCAGTACTTCTGCAAAGAAAAGCTGGTGGGGAGGGGATAGGAGTATTACAAATAACTGTAGTTCTCTACAGAAAGTATCATGCCAAAAAGTGAGTCTCAGAAGTGGCCTTCTAGGACACTGATGCCTGGTCCTGCTTTTCCGAGGGACAATAGAGTATTATGATTGTTGATGCCAAGATGTCAAATTAACCATGCCAACAGTAAGCTAAGCATATTGCCAGGCTCCACAATGCAATAAATAGAACAGGTGAGTTGATACTCTGGCTGAAACTAGCCCTAGAAGTGGCAGCTACTTGGCCTCATTCAAAAAGGTGGGGAGGAAATGAATTTTGTAATGAATTGCATGTCACTCAAAAGATACCTGGTTTACAGCCGGAAACAAACCATTCCAACAAGTGGCCATTGTGCCAAAGGGGAAGAAATTAATCAAATGGTTGCTAGTACAACAGATGAAATGTCGTCATTCATCTTAAAGTCATTTGTAGCCTCATTCAATTGGATCAAATTGGAAGGATCCAATCTGAGAAATGTGAATGGATATAGATGGAATAAAGAACACTCTTTAGGTCTCAGTGAGCTTTCATTGCTATGAATCTTTTTCTCTGATTAAATTTAGCTTACAAACTTATATTTGTAAACCTAGTTTACTTGCTATTTTAAGAAAACCATCCATTTTACACTCACTGGTTTGGTTCTGTCAACATTAATCACTAAGTCTAGATTATGAAAGATAAATCTACCAATTCTAATATTTACCAAGAAAGTTTTAAAAACTGAGGACTTTGTGTCAGGTCTTTGTATCATTACCAATCACCTCTATATCCCGCCCCTTTCTTTCTTTTATTTGGATATAACTACCATCCGCATGTTCATCTGGGGTATAGAAGTATCTGTGGTCACAGACAAGGGGATTACTGAGAAAAAATTGAAGTCCATACTACAGTCTTCAAGACTTTTATAGTATTTCTGATCTGTTCTCCTGCCTATCTGTTTTGTGAGATAACAATTTATCTGTTTAAAAGTCTATGAACTGCTTGGGATTTGCTCCATTCAGAAGATATTGACTAGCTTGTCTATGAAAAGAAACGGTGACTGACAATTGGCCAATTCCTGTAGCTGACAACAGTAAAATCTGTAGAAATGTAAAATCTCCAGAGACCTTGTTTTTATGAGCATATATACATGTAAAAAACCAAGAGAAATCAAATAATCAATTTGCTAGTGAATTAATTTCTTAATGAATCCTTTTATTAATAATTATTCTGCCTCATAATCCTACCTCTATAGTGTGTAGGTCAAATTATTTATCAAACACAGAAAATTGTATTACAACATCTCCCAGATAGTAGAATCTAGGATAAGGCCAAGTAGCTATTCCAAGCTGTTTTTAAACTGAAACATTGCTACAATCCATGCAGGTTGTAATAGGATAAAACAACTTCTACTCTTGATCATAGATGACCCTTACCAAGGGCCCTGATGATCATTACTAAATGTCTACATTTTTTAGCTACACAACTCAGAAACTCTTTCTTTGAGCCACAAGGGACATGGTACATTTTCACTACAAGGGGTCTCACAAATAAAAACTTTCTTATTTCTGCTTCTTGTCATGGCTGTTCAGAGCAAACATACTGTTTGTGAGACTAAAGCCTTGACTATGCTATCTACCCTTCTATGTCCCCATTGCCATTTGTACAAAGTAGCAGTCATGATACCTAGCTCCTGGCATTTCAGTGCAAAGTCTTTTTTTGATCTGTATCTAATTTTGATGGTATTTGTGAGATGATAAGTTTAATTTTGTAAATTGTAGTTTTCTTTCTTAAAAATTCAGTTGTCTTTACTGAGAGATAGAGATGTCACTGAGAGCATTCTGGCTGCAAATTGTAGTTGAATTGTTTGAAAATGTTTTCTGGTATACAAGACATAAAGTGCATGACCGTAGTAGCCTATGCCACATCATTGAGACACTGGAAAACTAGAAGCAAATGTAAGCCTGTGGTGAGAAGGCTGAGATTAGGACATGGAAGAAGTGCCAGGGTCACACATTACTAAGACTGTGTGTCCACTCTGTTCTTCAGCTGACCAATCCTTTCCACTGACCACAATAGTTAATTTCCCACATTTTCTTGTTTTATTCCTGTGTTAACACTGCAGTCAATGTGATTTCTCATGATTCTGTGCTGCCTTTTGTCACTCCTGTGGTTAACATCATTTAAGGAGATAGCATCAAAGCATCATGATCTTGATCCCCATCCTGGCCTCATCTCATATTCTCCTTCACTTACATTGTTCACAATCCTTCTCCTTGATCCTTGAACATATGAGGTTCATTCCAGCCTCAGGAAATTTGCACATGCGATTCCGGGCTTGACTTGTTCTCTTCAGGCTTTCTATCTCTTGGGACTGTTTTTATTTTAGAACTCATCTAACTTTCCTAAGCAGCATGTCTACAAAGCCTCCCCATGCCATTCCAATAATTAGTGTCCCTCATCTAAGTTCCAATACAGCATAATCATCTTTTTCTTGGCATGACCTATTAAAATATAAGTCCATGGACTCAGGGACTGTAGGTTAGTGTGTGTGTGTGTGTGTGTGTGTGTGTGTGTGTGTGTGTGAGAGAGAGAGAGAGAGAGAGAGAGAGAGAGAGAGAGAGAGAGAGAGAGCTATGTACCTTAACTCCTAGGAGATCCCCTCAAGCATGACTAGTGCTCAACCAGTAGTTGAGGAATCAGTAGATACTGCAACAAAGAACACTTAATTCAATAAGCACCAGGATAAGTACATAGTACCTTGCACTGTGTACTCTAAAGTATTCTCTCTTAAATAAGGTGCATTCTTTTGTTGTTTTTTTTTTCTAAACATGAAACTGTATTAGGACTATTCTATTCAACATAGTGGTTGCCATGGTGAATCTGAGCATTCAGAGAATACCTAATATCTCCATCTGATTTGTACCTGAAAATGCAAATCAAAATTCCACATGAACTGTAGCAACTTTTCCTAACAAACACCGTCTGCCAATGATGTCAATTTTCAGTGTCTCCTGATGACCCCATTCATTTCTACATAGTCTTGGAACCCAGGAATCCTGTTCTGGGGCAATGTTAATGTATCAGCAGAAGATTGAATGTATGAACAGATCTTTCAGATTGACTTTCTATGTCATCAGTATGTTTACCCTCCAAAACTATAATCTAGGAGACTTCAGAACTGTAGTATATCATCCTATCTTGGGTATTTTTATGATAATAAAAAGCTGATTAAAATACTACCCAAAGTAAAATCATATCTTCAGGGATTTTTAACTTCATTTTCCAATCTCATTTTGTCTTTTGAATTTAAACTTTTTGGTTCAGTAACTTCCAAATTTGCAGAATTCCTGAATTTATGTAAAACAAAGAGGTAGAAGTATTTGCTTTTCACTGAGATGTCCCTTCACTAGGACATGATAGGAAAATTAAAATTTTAGCAGTTGCTTGCTCAAAGTCTAACTTCTATAGAGAGATTTGTTCCTTAATACAAACTTATTTATGACCCAAGTTCACTGAATCTGAGACCTCTTATTGCCTGACTTCCAGATGAACCAAAGAATTTTTCCGTTGAGCCCAAACACAATCTATTTTTATTTTCTAATTAAATATCATAGATTTCTTTTTCTTTTTGAAAAATTTTTCTATTAGTTTTTATACAATATATTTTGACCATGTTACACTCTTCCCCAACTCCTCCCATATTCTCCCTGTCTCCCTCATTTTTAAGCACCAAATCCTACACTTTGAAATTTTTTTCCTTTTATTATTATTATTATTATTATTATTATGAAAAAAGAAGTCACACTTTCTAACCTTGAATATCCTTATTGAAGGTCCCTACCCCCTCCCACCACATCAGGTCATTCTTTCTTCTCCACAAATCCCCATCCCCTCCCTGGGCAGGCTGCAGGCAGTTCCATGGTCCCACTGCCCCCCAATATTGCTTTGTTCAGTCTCCACTCCTGGCAGATGCAGTTTTCTCCCCCATCCCTTAAGAGTGAATTGGGTGTTCCTTCAGGGGGAGTGGGATCCACAGTGTCAGTCCAGGGTGTTTCTGATCCCAAGCTGTTCAGTGGTTGTGGTTTGCAGCTTGGGCATGCTTTGCTTTTTTTCTTGTTTGTTTGTTTGTTTAGAGTCCACTAATGAGTGAGTACATACCCTGCTTATCTTTCTGAGTTTGTGATACCTCACTCAATAGGATATTCTCCAAATCCATCCATTTGCCTGCAAATGTTAGGATATCATTTTTTCTTACTGCTGAGTAGTACTCCATTGTGTAGATGTACCACAGTTTGTTAATCCATTCTTCAGTTGAGGGACATCTAGGTTGTTTCCAGGTTCTTGCTATTACAAATAATGCTGCTATGAACATAGTTGAGCTAATACCTTTGGAGTATGAATGTGCCTCTTTAGGATATACACCCAGAAGTGGTATTGCTGGTTCCTTGGGGAGATTGATTCTCAGTTTTCTGAGAACCCACCATACTGCATTCCAAGATATCCTATACTTTGAAATTTGATCAGCACATTTGAAGGTTTTGCAAGTTACATGTTTTATGGTTTTAAACCTTGAAACTTTATGATATTTTCCTCACATGTGCAGGGTCTCTGAAAACATTTATGAGGAATGTTTGATACCAAGCTGTGTGTCTGAGGAAACAATCTCCTGGCTTAACAATGTTTCTTACTGTTCAACATAATGCTGCTTTTGAGCCCAGAAAACAGAGTTTTTGAGGAAAAATTCTTAAGATATTATATATGGAAATAGAAGTTTGATCTCAATGAGGAATGTTAATGTTCCTTGCACAGAATTTTGACCTCTGGAAATCATCAAAGACATTATTAAACGTGTATAGATATCAGGAACCTTCGGTAGAATTTGAGAATATCTGTCCTGCAATATACTACTTCATCCCTCATTTTTATATTCTTCCTTGTTATTTTGCAGTGAACATATATGAAAAGTATCTCATGCAAAATTTGAGTAAAATTTTGCATAGTACATAGAAAACTGCTTTTTAAAAAGATATTTTTCATGGTTTCACTGAGGCCTTGAGATTTCTCTGCAGTGCATCTAATGACTGGTATTTGATGGAGATCTAGTCCCATGATTATACTTTACTGCAGAAAGAACAGAATATGCAGACTTAAGTCCCTTTCCTTCTGGAGGTGTTACAGCATATGAGTAAGGAATAGCTGAGACCTGTAACCTTGTCCCAGCCTATTTCTTTTTAGCCATCAACCAACTCCCAAATCAGGACAGGAGACTGAGGAGTTGTGAATCCCCTGACTAGTTTAGGCTCATTTCTTGATGGCTTCTATAACTGAAACTGTTTCTCTTTGTCTTCATTTCTCTTCATCTTGCCTCCAGGCCTTTGTCCTTCTTTCCTTCTGTATATCTTTGCTGCTCCTCATGTCTGGCTGGGAGGCAGCTGCTTGGCTTCTGGCCCTGAGTATATGTTGTTACTCAATGAATAACAGTGGCAGTGACCACAGCAGTCCTCTCTCCATAAACACTAAAACAAACAAACAAACAAACAAACAAACAAAGAGAGCTTGTAAGCAGTCTTTCATCCAGGGGTGTCAGAGACCTCAAAGCCATGCCTGTAATTTGCCCTCAATAAGGCCTAACCCTACCACAGCTATGTTCAATAAGGCCTAACCTACCACAGCTATGTTCAATAAGGCCTAACCTACCACAGCTATGTTCAATAAGGCCTAACCCTACC
>PVIH01007827.1:0-96881 GCA_004025045.1 Sigmodon hispidus
AGGAGGAGGAGGAGGAGGAGGGGCAGGCAAGGAGGGAGGAAGCGAGAGAGGGAGATATATTTCCCTCCTTATAGCCTGGAATAGATCAGATCCCTGGCTGTACCCACATGAGAGCATTCTCTTCAGCAGTGCTGACAAAGGGCACACCAACATGCTAGCATAGTTCTCTGCCCCCAGCTCACACAACTTCCTCTTCCTCTCTGCTTCAGACTGACAAAGATCACAGAGGCACAGCCTGAACAGCCGGCATCCTAATCTCCTGTGATTCTGTAAATAATATGCTGTCTGTGCTTGCGTACAGATGATCACAGCCCATTTTCTAGATGAGAGAGCCTTCTGAAAGATGAAGCACTCAGTGCCCAAATACATCAGACACAGAATCGCAGATCCCAGACCTCCAGTGCAATTTGTGACAGCTACATTCCTCACTCATCAAAACAATTCTAATAATTAATCCAAGTTTACGCTCTAAAATTTCTCTTCGCAGTCAAGTCAGTCTGTGCATTCTTGGGATTCTGAACTCATTTGTTTTTAATTCTCCTTTTCGTTTCTTGCTATTTTTCCTCCACTTGTAAGCAAACCCATGTTCAATACAAATTATCTAAGCTGAAATACTCACAAAAATGAGAATCAAGGCCTGGAGAAGGGAAGCCATTTGCCCTCGTTTTCCTAGTTAAAGCAGGTGATAGCTAAGATTCTGCTCTCTCTAAAGAGGTACACTTCCCTTCACCTCAGACCGCTTTAGCCCAGGAGAGAAAGCAGCATGTTCTCAGTCTCTTTCTTTCTCATTATCCAACCCACTCAGGATGGATGCAGATAGTGATTGCACGGTGTCCAGATGTTCATACAGAGCCTTGTCATAGTGCCCACAGCCTTCTATCCACCATGCTGTACCACTCCATCCATCATATAAAGAAAACTGGTTATGAAAATACTCAAAACACATCTGGCGTATTGAGCAAACAGGACTAACTAAGGTCATATATGACAGTGACCGCAGCAAAACAGAATACACCAAGAGAAAAAGGTCAGGGTCCGTGAGAATCCAGCCAAGTTCACAGTAATGTTGTTAGAGACCAAAGGTTAGGTAATTGAGTAAAGTTTAAAAATCATATAGTGACCAAGAAAGAGAAACAAGACAAACAAGATATTTCACCTGAGTTAAGCAGCATAATGCATCTCATTTTAAATATACAAATTAATGCTGATAAAAGTTTTCTGACCTGTGATGAGAATAACTTATGTCTAAATGACTACTGAGAAATAATTTTTAAGATAGAATTTAGATTGTATTTCAGTAAAGGTTACATTGAAAAGAGAAGTCTTAGAGAGAGAAGAGTAAAAATTTTTTTAATTACTGTGTCAGACAGGCCTTTGTAGAGTGAGAATTGTCTCAGAAACTTGTTATGTACAAAAACTTATCTTAACTAGTCTTGCCAAGAGTGATCTCCTGGTACAGAACCGAGCCATGTTCACCATTTCCCAGAGACTGACTTGTATATTACTAGATGTTGATCTCATCATGAATGGGGTAGTGTTCTGGATGCTGCCAAAGTTCTCTTCCTACGGCTTGACAGTTCCCTGTAACACACCCTCAAAACTAATCATGAAGAAGCCATCCAGGAGGCTAGTGCTTCCTATGAGGAGAAATCTTCCAAACTCTATGCTGTTTGTGTGTCCCACTTCAGAGGATGCTATGATCTGGTCTTGATCTGAGCAAACTGAGCTCAAGCTTATCCTGTCAGACACCTGAGACCCTGACATTTGAAATTTAATAACAAAAACAGTCTTAGGCTGATGATGACTCATCTTCAAAATGCGGATGGAAGTGACTTCATGTGCCTTTTAAAAGAAAAACCAGGCAATACAATTACTTCTAAAAATGGCCAAACAACCATTTTGACTATTTTTATTTTGCACTTGTACTGACCGGTTATCCTGATCCCAAAAAGGAATACACTATGCAGGCGGTCTGGGATTGATTTTAGATACTCTCCTAGTCACAACGCCTTTGACACACTTTCCAGTATCAGAATGCAGAGGAAGAAAATATCTGAATGAATATAGGCTTCTGTGCCAGAAATAAATTCCTAATATAGACAACTAAAATATGCCACTATAGAGATTAACCATCAAAATAGAAGCAAGACATTTTTACTTCAGTACAACCCTAATGTGTATAGTCTGTTCTTCAAGCCTAAGTGTATTCCAACCATCAGTTATAAATGAATACTATGTGCTGTCACAGTGCCTGTGAGTCTAGCACTTGTGAGGCAGGAGAATTGTGAATTAGACATCACTCTGTACTATATCATGAAATCTTATCTCAATCAATCAGTCAATACCTCGCTGACTAATGAAACAATATGATGTCATCTCTTTATGCATGAGACTTCACAATGGCAAGAAACTGAGTACTGCTCTTAGAATAAGGACAGTTAGGTAGTTATATCATAATACTTCTGATAATCTTAGCAATTACATTTACAATTACATTTCATTTTATCTTAAAAAAAAGTATTGTTGTTTCTATTCACAAAGTAGAGTATCAAAGGGTTTAAGTTAAGAGAATAAGGTCTCACAGCACATGAATTAAAGTCAAATGCATGCCATATTATCAGAGGCCATATCTATCCTTCTTATCCTTGGTTTTGAATTTTCTCTGAGATAGATCATTCCTATTGTAGCTCATTGAGTACATGAGAAAAAGAATAACTTACAAGTTTATTACTACCTTAGCAGAGAATTGGACCCTGGTTTCCAAAGATTTGATGTAAAACTTTGGACAAGTTACACTGTTTCTTAGACTCAAGTCACTTCATCTAAGAGAAAAAGGTCTCTTTGTTCATTTATTTATTCATTCATCCACTAAATGGTCTTTTAAAATGAAACTACCATAGAGGAAAAACTGTTAATAAAATAGGAACCATAACCCATGGCATTTTTGGTAAAAGAAAAAATAACATGAAATCTCAGTCTTCTAGGACCTGAGGAAGAGGACATTCACAATTCCTGCTTCTGGTGTCTTGTCTCCATCAGGGAGGCATTTTAAACTCTTCCCATGTAATTGCCAAAGAAACCAGTCAGGACTCACATAAGCTCAAGATTCTTACAAGTAGAACTTGTGGAGAGTAGATTTCCCTGTGACTATCAGTGACTTTGTCTTTAGGGTCAACTTGCTGTTCTAGAAGCTCAAGACACATTCATGTGCGCCAGCAACTCACTTCCTATAGGCGAAGCAAGAACTCAACACACAAACAAATGAACATGGGTGGCAGAAAGGGTATTCAAACAAAATCATCATCAGGACTTTGGGATTTAAAAGGTTATTTTGTTTCATTTCGAGAACTGTGAAGTTTCATCCGCTGATAGAGTGTACTGTCAAGAAATATTGAGCGAGTATCTTCATTCATTTCCTGCTGATGTGATAAAATACTCTGACAAAAGTAATTTAAGTCAGAAGGTTTATGGTTCAGATTATGGTAGGTAAGTCACATCAGCTGGAGCTGAAGGGAGCCGCTCACATCACCTCTGTATACAGTCCAGGACTCTCCTATTGGGAAAGAAGTGGGTCACACCCACAATTAAGACAGGGCTTCCACATTGTTTAACTATAATCCTACATAAGTGTGCCCAGAGGCCCATCTCTGAGTGATCGTAGTTGGCATTAACACCAACCATCTAGGCAAGAGTCTAAAGAAATTTGAGCCAACAAGTACAGAAAAGGAGAGAAATTACATTTTTTTTCTGCAGTGACTTTCCTTAAAGGGGAGGCAAGAGTAGAAGGCTGGGACCATCTACTGGGCAGCAAAAAGAGAACATGGTTGTTATTTCCCCAGTTAAAACTTTACCAGAATCTTGGACATATGAATAACTAGGTAAATGGACAGCCCTTCTCAGTAGCGAATCATCCCATTTGTTGCCAATTTCCAGAAATCAAATGTGAGGCCACCATCATGAAGCTATTAACTAATGGATTTTCCCTTACCAAGCCTGGAGGCCAGATTTGTAAACAAGAGCCACATTGGGACTTTCAAGGTGATTTTCTTTTCAGGCAAGGCACATCAAAGCTTTTCCTCCATTAAGACCAAAAACAAACACGAGTCAAAAGGAAACCACTGACAACAGAAAATAAGATAATTCCAGCCTGAACTCACACACTCAGTGCTCATACAAGGCTGGCCAGGTTTTAATCAAGAAAGTAAATAATATACATCTTAATGGGCTGTTTAAGGTATTGCTTATAACTTGTTTGTGATGTATAACTCAAGATCATCTGTTTGGACTCACTGGAAGTGCCAAAGCAAACTCTCAAGGTGTTTTATTTCCCTTTTAAAAGACTTATTTTTAATTGTGTGCATGCATGTGAGACTGTGTATGAGTATATGCTTGTAAGTGCAGGTATGCGTGGAGACCAGTAGAGGGCATCACAGTCTCTGAAGCTGGAGTTACAACAGTTGTAAATCAGCCTACACCAGTGATTGGGATGGAACTCAGGTCCTCTGCAAGAGCAGTTTATGCTCTTAAACACTGAGCCACCTCTCCAGTTCTCTGCTTTATCTTTCAATAAACTACAGTGCAATACTTGCCAGAATTTGCTTTGGGGTCAGCTACTTGGAAGTATTTTATTTAGATAAGTGTTTTATGACACGATCAATGGATATGGAACTAATAAACTTACATCTCCTGATCATTGAAT
The DNA here is from genome assembly GCA_004025045.1 of Sigmodon hispidus. Lineage (NCBI taxonomy): Eukaryota > Metazoa > Chordata > Mammalia > Rodentia > Cricetidae > Sigmodon > Sigmodon hispidus. The sequence goes on from PVIH01007827.1 coordinate 4,700, forward strand.
TCTGACTGAGGTGGTGAGTCTAGAAACACATCCTCTAGAAGAGGATGAACAGAGCTACCGAGGGAGACATAAACAGATGATCTTGGCAGACCTAGAGAAAATACTAAAAAGGTGGAGCTGGGTAGGGTTTCCATCTTATCGCACCAATAAGGAGAGACTGACCTCCCAGACTACAGAAGCCTTTGTATTCCTGGTCCTATCTACACATCTGCAGGACAGGAAGACAGCCATATTATTAACTGAAAGATTCCTTTTCTAGATCATGTGTCATTCAGCTCAGTTCCAACATGAGCCAGAGCCTCTGGGGATGAGCTGTCTCCTATTCACATTTCTACTCTTCATTCTTGTTTTTTTCCCATCAATTTCTCACTGAAGTACTTCCATGTTTCTCCTTGTTTTTTAGTAGGGAAGAGGTTGCTTCATCAAGACAAGAAGTTGAGGACTTTCAGGCCACTTTATCCACAGGGTAAAGTGGCCTGAAAGCCAAGCTAACACCATTCATTGGGTGACTCCAATCGGTACTAGCAAAGAAAAGTTAACTGTTCTCACTTCTGACTTAATTTTTTAAATGCCCCCCTTTTCTTTAGCAAGCTGAAGTCTTTACAACTCCCCTCATTGCCTACAATCCTACCAAGATGACAGTTGTTGCTCCCTTCTCCTAGGACAAGAGGGGAATGATGTATGAAAGTCTTACTCTATGTGTACTTGGAAATAAACATCACATACATACACACACCAGTCCCTAGCCCCCCTCTACAGTGGACCTGTCTAACTTTGGCCTGCTCAGATTCATCAGGTCAGAAGAACCATGGCTCCTGATTCTCAAGGAAAGGGTCAGACTCTGAGTGGACAGTGATATCTTCTGTTCCCTGCTCCACAATGGCACTGGAGAGCCCACTCATCCTTGACTTGTTCACCTGCCCTGGGGCCAAGCTCAGGCAGGGTTTCTTCATCTTCCTTCCAGCCACACTTTCCCACAGTGCCTGGACACCTGCCTGCCTTCTTTAGCAGGCCTGGTTCTTCCTCCTGCTGCCCACAGCTTAAAGGAGGGTGGAGGTTTCCTCTTGACTAGCTAAGATTCTGCAGGAAGAAAGAGATTATTGAGTTGCAAGGAATCCTGCATTGCACTTGGTTCCTCAGATAGGTCAGGGCAAACCTGAATCTACAAATAGCCTACAGCTGGAAAAATGGAGAAAATGTGCATTGCGAGCAAGTGTTTTGCAAAGTACAAGTTGCATTAAAATTGGGATCAGCCTGGTCACCTGGAGCAGTAGCAGCAATACTGGTGTCTGTCCCTGTTCTGCTTCTGTCACTGTGATAAAATACCCTGAGAAAAAATAAACAGAGGAGCAAAGGCTTTTTCAGCTCAGAGTTCCGGGTGGTGGTCCATCACCGTGGGGAACTCACTGGCACAGGACCTTGACCTCGGGCCATGTCACTTCCACAGTGAGGAGCAGAGAAGTGGTGAATTCCTGTGGGCTTACTGTCAGCTGGCTTTCTTGATTCTTCTGCTCTCTGGGGCCCCAAAATCAAAGAATAGTGCTGCTCAATCTTGGACCGGGTCTTCCCACATCAATTAACAATCAAGACTTTGTCCCCACAGACTTGGCCAACCTAATCTAGACAATCACTTATGGACACTCTTTCCCCAAGGGTTTTTAGGCTTTGTCAAATAAAAAAATTAAACTAACTATCCCAGGGTCTTAATCTAGAATGTACCAGGCACTTAATACCCACTGACATGAATTGGGGCAATGAAACTACATGGTAGGAATTGTCACCCTCAATTTTCAGACAAAAATAAAAATAAATGACTGGGGGAGGGTAGAGAGAAAGACCTGTAAACAGGTAAGCAAGGCCAAAGATCTGAGTTCAGAGACTGTATAGGCCAAAACACAAACATCATAAACAAGACCAAAACTAGCCAGCCAGAGATAGATTCCTGCCTCTGGAATTCTGAGACTACTGCCTCTATCCAGCAGTGTGACCCTACACGCATTGGGTTTATACGTTTTCTTGTCTGTGGAATGAGATTATCAGGCCTGACTCTGAACACATCCTCTGGGCCTGCTTCCTGTGTATGAAATGAGATTGTCAAATCTCATTATTCCCTTCAGCCCAGAACCTGAAAATGTGTGGTCCATTCACTATGTGACTCCTCCACAGGGCCAGCAACTATCCTCAGCACAACAGATTCCTAACAGGAAAAGCCACTTCACACTGTTGGAAATGATTGAGAAATAATTCTGCTCTCCAGAGAGAGCCTGTTGTTCGTATGGCTGTGATTACAGCTCAGGCCGGCTGAGCGAACACTGCCTTTTATGCCCCTCAATGGTGCTCTGATGACATTTGAAAGAAAAGGACTGCACTCAGTACTCATCACTAATGTGTTTAGATGAGAAAAAAGAACACCACACTCACATAAACCTTTTACACAAAAACCTATTATAAGGCCATGTGAATGCTAGATTGGGCTGGAATTACAAACATTAAGGAGTTCTTCACTTATTAAAGGGACCCGCCTCTATTCCCACCCATCATCTGTTATGGAGACAAACAGCAGAGCTTACACACTGGAAACAGTCCTGACAAATGCAACTGAAAGCCAGGGGCAGCAGGTGGCATTTAATGTGAAAATATGATGATCTATTTGCCAAAGCTTGCATTATGCACAGACTCAGAAATGGTGTTTGTTGAACTAATACAGATACATCTTTTGTGCAGCAAAAGGTTCACAGTAGAAATCTATTCGTCAAACAGAGTGGCCAGAGAGAGGAGAGAGAGAGAAGCAAGACGTAAACGTGAGCCTCTCTGCTCACAGAAGCATCAATGCGCTACAGAGCCTTTTTAAAATGGAATGACACCTGATAGAGTTCTTTGCATTAAACAATCAAAAAGGTGTAAGTCACCTAGAGTGTCAGCATGGTGTGACATGCTGAAGAGATGTCTGCTCTCTCATGTTCACTGCATCTCTGCCCACAACAACCAAGAAACAGAAATAACCCAAGGTGATGAAAATAATTCCATCAACTGAGGAATGACACAGGAAATGTGGTCCCTACACAGCTGAGAATCATCCATACGTCAGAAGAGTAGAATTTTGCCATTTGCAGCAGCATGGTTGTAGGTCACTATGGAAGATATCAGGTCCAGAAAGATGAGTCATGTGCTCTCTCTCTCTCTCTCTCTCTCTCTCTCTCTCTCTCTCTCTCACACACACACACACACACACACACACACACACACACACACGCACACACACATACACGGAGACTCTTAAATAATCTCAAGAGTGTTGAAGAGTAGTTGTCAGAATCTGAGGAGGGGCGTGGCGCGATGGGTGTGAAGTTAAGGAATGAGAATGTGTGCTATGCTATTGTATAGGGTGCTCATAGGCAACAGTGTGCTGCATGTTTCACAAAGCTGAGAAGAGCCAATGAGGTGGCTAATGGGTAAGGGTCCTTGCCACCAAGTCTCATGGCCTGGGTCAATTCCTACAGTCCACAGGATGGCAGAAGAACTTTCTACATATGTATCATAGCACACTCACATACAATAAATAAATAAATGTAAAAAAAATAAGTAAAAATTAGGAGAAATTTTTAAATGTTTTTACTATAGTAAATGATAACCATTTGAAAAGGTACATATAGTTAATCTGATTCAAACATTAAACACATGCATTGAAACTTGAATGGATATAATTTGTTATATCCATCAAGTAAAAATCAATTGAAAAAAAGAATATCAACAGGGATTTTTTTGATCAACATATTAACTATTAAAGGGAGTGTAGCAAATGAAAACAACGTTTCTTATTACCTTTTACTCACTTCGGCGGGAGTGGCTGAGGATCAAACCCCGGGCTCAAGGCTCTCTTTGCCGCTGAGTTACATCCCCTGCCTAGAACATATCTCCAGCAACACTGAGCGGTGCTGGGATAATGTTTCCCCGGGGGAAATCTGGTAGTCTTGTCATTGTCTCTGTGTTTAATAACCCAGAACCCCTCAGTAAAGAACATCTTACTGAGAACCAGGAAAGTCGGGAGGGAGGCAGGGCTTTGGTTCGCTTGATTATAATGACACTTTGTGTGAGGCTAGCATCCTTCTTAATAAAGCCAACCACAGTGGGACCTTCCATATTCGAGAGGATAAGAGGGATGCAGAGCAAGATAAAATCTGTAATTTTCAGTTCAGTCTGTTCCGTTTCGTATGCAGTTAGTTATTGTATGTGTGTGATTATAGGGGCTTCTGCATGTTGTGGCACACCTGTGGGGTTTAGAGGACAGCTTTTAGGAATTAGTTTTCTCTTTGCATCATGGAATCTGGGTACTGAACTCAGGTCATCTGGCTTACACTGAACATACTTTGCTTGTTGTTAAACCCACTCACTGTAATTAGCAACTTTTTAAAGAAATGAACCTTTATTAGAACATGATGGATTAATATGTTTCTTGAATAATGAAAACTATCGAGTGTTTAGGTTGAACATAAACTTGAGAGAGAAAAAAATTAATGAGCAAAAGAATTACTGTGTATACGCTATTGCTTACACAAAAATAATTTAAAAGATGTAATAATAGGCATATCGAGGTGAATCAGTGTAGTTCGTTTCTAGCTTATTACACTTTTAACAATCGTGATGATCACTTACATAGTACCAGAAATCTTAAATAGGGAGCATTGTACTTCTGGAATTAATTAGTTGTGGTGATTGAGAGAAATAAATCTTTTCTGGTACCCAGAAGGCAGTGCTATAATCATTAAGAAATAAGAAATCAGTTTTAATCTAGTAACCATCCCCTTTTTGAAAGATAAAAGAATTACCATTCCTATGGTTACCCCTGATAGCTAATGTAAAATTTCACTGCAAGGGGAATTTGGCTGAGATAATGCTTTTAAGTCATTTGTTTCTTATGAAAGTACTAATGGGACTTTATTCATGGCCAAAAAAAGAGGAATAACAAAAAATTAACTAATCTGAACGGTGAAAATGCTTTTGAAATCATGAATGTAACATGTAAGTGGGTCTTTGGTGCATATTAATACTGGCTTCCATAGGAACATATTAATTTGCAGGGGTTTGTTTCTGAAGAATACAGTTCAGGATGCGGTGTCTGCCACTTGTGGGAATCCATGCATGTACAGTGTACATATATATTCATGTGGATGTGTGTACATGCACATGTAGGTGTGCATACACATATATGAATGTGGAGGTCATAGGTTAATGCTGACTGATACCCAATCACACTGCACATTAAGACAGGGTCTCTTGCTGAACCTGGAACTCTTCATGCAGCCAGACTGACTTGCCAGTGCATTTCAGAACTCCACCTGTCTTCACTCCCAGTTCTGGGGTAAAACACACACACACACACACACACACACACACAGACACATGCACGCACGCACGCACACCACTGTGCCTTGCTTTTTTGTGGATGCTAGGAATCCAAACCCAGGCTCTGGGCTTGCCTAACAGGCTATTTACCAAATGAACAATCTCCCTTGGCCCTTGGTAGATTTCACATGTGCGTTTTTTTGTATAATAGAACTTTTATATAAACCTCCCAAGACAGTCACTATACCTGGGAGTTCCTAGCATGGAAATCAGCAGCTCATATCCTTCGGCTGAGCAAGGGCACACACAGAGCAGACTATTTATACTAGGGACAAGCACTATTATAAGAGGAAGGAATTATTACCCCTTCTGTTTAGGTATAAAAAGAAGCTTAAACAAGCCAATTTCATACCATAACCTTATATTTACAGCAAGCCAAAAAAAAAAAAAAGCCCCATTACTGAAATACAATTTTGTAATTTTCCATGCAGAATGTTATTGTGGGAAAACATCATGTTTAACTCTATCAGCTGACATTTCTCATATGAAGTGGGTGTTTCCTATTTGAATTTCAGCCACACGGTCTTATTACTGAGCTACTCAAATCTACCATGGTGATATGAAAATAAAACTGGCTATTTGCCCAGACACCTCAGTGTATAAAATACAGAGAGCCAGTAGGAAAACGGAGACTTAGAACCTGAGAAGTTAAAGTCTGGAAGGGAATTGGGATAATCAGCCTACTCTGTTTCTCCAAAGCTGCTGTTGTAGTCTCTCTGTAGTCTACCCATCCTGAATCTCACCATGTAGCCCAAGCTGACCTCCAACTTGCAGCAATCCTCTGCCTCAGAAGTGGCAGGCTACGGGTACAAGTCCACTCCAAGTGTTCTCTTGAGCTGGTCTCATGCAGCTTTCCTTTGATTTCAGATGGGACACAGAACAGCTCAGACATTTCCAAGAGCTTCTGAATTGCAGACAGCTCTGACCCCTGTGTAATATAAGCCAGTGTCCCCCCCTCCCCCCGTGACAACCAGAATCGAGTTAGCAGCACAGCAACCCCTTTCTTGCTTTTGGGATCAGAGGCATGAGTCTGTCTCTAACCACAAAGACATCCAGTGGGGACCAAAGGACTAGAATCCAATGTCCTTGACTCTCCACCATAACTATAAACTGTATTACCTACCCTCATTCTATGAGCTTTTTTCAATGATCATCTTATTCAGTCTTATCTAGGAAGACATTATCATTCCAGTTCACAAAAGGAAGAACAGGAAACGGAGACCTGGTCAGTTAAGCAACATAGCCACAGAACTGGAGAGTGACAGCTGGTTCGGCATCACATCTCCACCACTGTGACTTCTTCCCTTACAAGCCCCCAGATGAATGACATCTTTACTACATAGGTTACACAACTGAGTGTGAGCTCTGTGGGGACCTCATCCTCTTGCCTTCAATACCCCTACACTTGAAAAGTCAGATTTTTTTTAAGATTTTGATTAATGAGATTGAGCTTCTCTTTCTAGATTACAAAATTGGGTGATTCTATATGCACTCTTCATGGGAGCTGGTGTAGAATCGTACAACTTAGCATCTAGGAATGCTGGCTGGCAGGACACTTCCGGGCCCAAAGTGGTCCTATATAATGCAAAGTGTTGGTTAGAACTGGGCTCAACAGCACACATCTGTGATTCCAGCACTCAGGAGTCCAAGTAGAAAGGTTGCTGCAAATTTTAGGTCACCCTCGGTTGCAGAGTGAGTCCAAGGTCAGCCTGGAACACAGAGTAAACCATTGGTGCATAGTCCCTAGAGGCTTCTAAAGGCCTGAGGGCCAGCAGGCCTCAGCCAGTTCAAACTGGTTAAAATTGGTGACTTAAAGCATGTACTCATAGCACTTCCTCATAGCCATAAGGGCCCTTAAGTGGGCACTTCCTCATAAGCCAGCCTGGAGCCTGCCCGGGGGAGGGAGGGCCTTGGCCACAGAGGTGGAGTCCTGATGGCCTAGACTAAAGAGAGATGACCACGACCACACTGCTGCAGATGGTAGCAAAGCACAGCCCTTCCCCTGGCTAAGTAGATAAGATGTAAGGCTTGCCCCTTCCTCAAAATAAACTGAGCTTGCTGGCTTCAGTTTGTTCCTCAGTGTAAATCATGGTACTCTCTGCCTTCCCTCCCGTCCCCCAAGAGGAACTGGCAGGGCCTCCAAAAAGCAGCAAACATGTCTGGAGGCAAACAAATAGGCCAGTGAGATGGCCCATTGAGTAAAGGTGCGTGCCCTGGAGCCTGGGGAGCTGTTTGATGAATGATGTGATACTAGGAGAGAACTGCTTTTTGCAAATTGCCCTCTGACTCCGCGTAACCATAGTGACATGTGTGTGCAACCGCCTCCTCACACACATACACAATAAATCAATCTTCTAAGGTAATATAAATTTTTAAAAACAAAGTTGATTTGGGCTGAATTTTTGTTCTGTTTTGTTTTGCATTGAGCACTTTTACAGCTAGTGTTAGGCACCTAAGATTTTATATCACATATTTTCTCACAAGTCTCTTAATATACACATAAGAAAAAAAAAAAGATTGAGGATGTGGAGATACATGGCCCAGGAACAACAAGAGGCGGAAGGCAGCATTTCTCACAGGAATATCTTGTCCCAGACAGCACATTACCACCATAGGAGTAAGGTGGTAATCCAGCCACATTGGTTCCCCCGCCCAAATACTCCCCCAGTTTGTTTAAAAAAAAAATCACATTGAAAGTGCCACAGTCCATTGCAGGTTCTCAAAGGTTCTGGAAGAGTCAGAAGAAAGGAACTAGAACAAAACAAACCTGGCAAGGAGTCCAGAGAGTGCCCTGTTCTTTCTCCTGATGAAGCCATGAAGGCCCATGAATACAGTACCAGGAAGAGAGTATATGTGTTACCTGTAACTAGCCCAGTCCTCCTCAACCACACACTTGTTTCCTCTGCTGGACTGCAGAACTGGACATCACTACTTGCTTCCTGGATGAATGAGCTGCATATTGTGAAGAGTGACTTCACCAATGGGTGACCTCACCAGTGGGTGACCTCTCACCAGTGGGTGATCTCACTAGTGGACCCCGGTAGCACACCACATGAGAATGTCTGAATGACCTGTACCCAGCAAAGAAATCAACTAATTCATCTCTTCCTCCTCCCCCAAAGGCAGGGGATTACCACAGACATACACCTCTCCCCAACCCATATGGAAATCACCACGAAGAAGAAGCAGCAAAAGACTCAGAGACCTCCAGCCTCAGAAAAATGTTAGTGTTGTGCGTTTCTAATATCAGCACAATGACCTCTTGGAGTTTTTCCAAGACTTAGAAGATGGCTCAGTAGATAAAACACTTTCCACACAAGCCTAAATATCTGTGTTTGGTCCCCATGGCCCCCACAAAGCTGTCTTCTGACCCCACAAGCTGACACCACAATACATGATTTACACACACAATATTAATAAATATTATAAAAGAAAATTATTTTAAATTTTATCCATTTTTACTTTTGTTAACATTATAATAAGGTAGGATTGGCATAATAGGATTATTTCAATGGGATCGTATAGATCTTGAAATAGTTCTCATGCAAAATCAATGAAGTGACCAATGTCAGTTTGTGTATGGCAGGGAAAAATCTGTTCTTAGTACTTCTAGAGTTTCTAGGATGCATTTCCTTGGCCCTATATCTAGATACTGCTATCACAATCATCCACTGGATGGATGCTGAGAATGTGGTCCCCACACTTCTTAAAGAAAGTAATGGAGCTGAGGAAATGGATCGGCAGGTAAAGAAGCAAAGTTTAGATTCTCAGAACCCATGCAGAGGCCAGGTGAGCCTTTAATACCAGCAATGAAAGATAGAGACAGGATTCCAAGGACAAGCTGGCTAACAAGACTAGCCAGTTGGCAAGTTCTTGGTCCAAGTGAGAGACTGTGCCTCAATGTATAAGCAAATGAGTGACAAAGGTACCCATGCCAGCCTCTAATCTCCACCTCCCAACATGCCAACCCACACATGGCAAAAGCGTCCCTACTAGAACTTGTAATAATATATATACTTGTAGTCGCCAGAACTGAAAGAGAAGAGAGAGAAGAGAGGAAGGTAAGTTTTGATATCAGCTTCAGCTACATAATAGTGATATATATACATATATATATATTTCTAATCAGTACATAAATTCAACTTTTTTGTGTGATCACCCAGAGCATGCTCAAGTGGTTTACTGAAATGTACCTTATTATAATAGTTGTGAAAACTGAAATCCTCCTTATATATGTAAGCAAATGTTAACCACTCTGGGGAGGGGGTGAGTGGTATCCAGACTGGGAAGTCAGGCTATACCTGGAGCTGATAAGACAGCTCTGGTCTGATGGCTGGAGCTGCAATGGGACAGCTCAGCTCTGGAGAGAAAGGTATTCTGACTGTTCAGGAGGTCAGGCTATACCGGAAGTTGGGGTGTGGTGGGGCATGGTCTCTCCACAGGATATAGCAATCCTGTCCCTCTCCTAGAAATCCACTACAGCTGTGCTTTGCTCAGCTCCCTTAAGGGGCTTCCCAGCAGAGCTGGGCTTCTTCTCTCTGGCCCAAGATGTTACTTCTTTTGCATCTCTGCTAAAGGGGAAACTCCTTGCAGAAATGTAGCAATCTCCTCCACTGGTGGAAAAATTGTTGCTTTTTCTGCTCTGCCTTTCTCAGTCCCCTAAGGGATGTTTCAATAAAGCTCTTCTGTTCTACTATGCCTTGTTCAGTCCCCCTAAGGGGACATCTCTGCAAGGCTTTTTCTGCTCAATCCCTTAAGGGATGTCTCAGCAAGTTCTTCTCTGTACCAGCAAATAAAGATCTTCATCCAAGACTCTTTTGAGAAAGATTTATTTCGGAATGAGGAGTCCAGGAGACTGGCTGTCTCTACCAGGGTGGGAAAGAACAGCCCACAACTAAACAGGCAGAGGGGTTTATACAGGGCTTCTTAGGGGCAGAACTTCTCCAGAGATACTCAAGGATGGGTTAGTTTTTCCTACCCTGGGATTGGTTAGTTTTGTTGGTCAGGGGCAGAAATGGCTTTGATTTCAGGGCTAAACTGTGTTTCTTTCACTGGGCTTTTTTAGGTTTTGGACTCTAATTCTCAAGCCAGAGCATATTTCTTTCACTGGCTCTGATTCTGGGGAACAAGTGTTTTCCTTTGGTACTAGTCTTAGAGTCAGGGCTTGTTCCTTGTTCTGGGTTAAAGGATAAAGTGTTTCTTTCACTGGCTCTAATCTCAGATCCAGGCTGTTTCTTTCACTAGCTCTGGTTTCAGGGCCAGGGTGGATTTCTTCGGATAGCCCCTTTTTCCTACAATATAAAAAGCCTTACATACATTATCCCATTTAGTCTTCCCTCCAAGTTTCAAAGTAGGCAGTCCTCTTAGAAAAGCAAATATTCAGAAGACTCCTTATCATGCACAAATTCATGTGGAGGAAGTTGAGGCAGGGCTACGGGAATACACAGCCTGCACACTTCCCACCTAGCTATGTTCCTGTGTACTGGTCATCCTCAGGTCATCGCAAGTCCTATGAAAACACACTACATAGATTAGACTGTAAGTATTTGTAAAAATCATGACTCAGATACATCTTAACTCATAACTGAAGGCACACACACACACACACATACACACGAAACAGACAGACAGAATTATTTCTAAAATGTGATATCATTCAATAGCTTCATCTAACATGGGGAAAACTGAGGCCCAGGTAAGTAAACTGTGTTAATTCAACCAATATGTATAATATCTGCCATGGTGGAATTCTGTGCCATAATTAGTTAACAAGCAATGATTTTCCAAAGTGATTAGCAACCTATTGAGAGATGACTTTTTGCAGGGGTATCTTCAAGTAAGGCCGGAGTAGTGGAGACAGTTGAGGGTGGAACTACATTCTTTGTGTATCAGGGCATTGCGCAAGGTTCCTGAGCAAGAGTAAGCAGGCTGGCTCTCAAGATATACCTACTGTGAGCAGAAAATGGGAGAAAGAGACTGAACACAGAGACTTTCTGCAGAAATGAAGCAGAGGCAAGGGTAAGCATCAAATTAATAAACTCCCTGCGAAAACCATGGTCCTCAGCTTAATTAGCTCAGAGCCGCCATCTGAGTCCTGCCTTATTTCATTCCAGCCATTCTGAATTGCATTACTGACGTCGCGGTAGTGCAGTAGTAACATAATCACCATTATAACCTCTCCTAGCCATGCCTTACACCATCCCCGGACAAAGAAAGGCTGGCAAGCCTCCTGTGGTCTCTGCTCCGCCCTTGCCTTTTCCTTTCTATTTTATCTCTGAAGTTTTCAGTTTTCCCTAACAAATGAAGATCAGAATCACACCAAAGAGGGATTCAAAAGATCAGAGGGACTGGAAATTACTAGAAACACGCACACAAAAATAGTCACTGTGTCACCTGTGGGCAGTAGGCTTCACAGTGATGAGCACGGCTTCAATCACAGGTCTCAGCATCCTTCCAGCAAACCCTTGTGAGATATTTACTTCTTATGCAAGCAAATTGTGACAGTGGTTTGATCACTAGGGCTGCACCATAGGACCAGTGGCCATGGTGGACTCAAGGGCAAGTGTTTACAAGGATACTCTTCATGTATCACGGCTGTTCTTGGCTGTCAACTTGACTACATGTGGAATTGACTAAAACCCAAGCAGCCAGACACAGCTGTGAGCAATTTGTCTGAATTAAATAATTGGAAGTGGGAAGACCCACTTTTAATCCAGATCTTTAAAGGGAAGCTCCACCTTCAATCTGGGCCTCCCCATATGCTGGCAGCCTACGTGAGGATATGGAGTAAGGACACTGGCTCTCTCTCTATCTGCCCTTGCTCTCGCTGGCGAGTCCATTTCCTTCACTGGCACTGGAGCCTACCTCTTCAGGATTCAGGTGTATACTGAAGACCAACTGAGATATCCAGCCTGGTGAACTGAATAACTACTGAATTCTTGGACCTTCTGTTGATAGACAGCCTTTGTTGGAGTAGCTAGATCAAAGCCTGTAAGCCTAATAAATTCGATAGATAGACAGGCAGACAGAATCATTTCTGACTAATATATTATGAATCAGTTGTCACAGGACAAGCTTGTCTTCCTACTAGTCCTCATTTTAGAGACCAGTGTACAGTGGTTGCTATAAGTTCTAGGGTTTCCTCATGTCTCCATGGCCTCTGCCATCTTCCAGCAGACATCACCACTGTCCTTGGGTCTCTCACAGAGGAGATTTCAATTTTAAACCATCTTTTCTTTATGAAACTCAAAAACTTTGCTTCATTAGAAAACATCTGTTCTCTGGAACATTTTGTATTGTAGCTGCAATGATAGTGGTGATGATGATGCTGGTGAGAGGTGTGATGGTGTTGATGCTGGTGGTGATGAGGATGCTGGTGAGGGTTATGGTGGTGAGGGTTGTGATGGTGTTGATGCTGGTGGTGATGAGGATGCTGGTGTGGTGATGATGAGGCTGGTGAGGGTTATGGTGGTGAGGGTTATGATGGTGTTGATGCTGGTGGCTGTGATGATGGTGAGGGTTCTGATTGTGTTGACGCTGGTTTTGATGATGATAGTAATAGTGATGGTGGTGGAGGTGATTATAATAACATGATGATGGTAATGTGTTTTGAGCTGGAGACTTTCTTTTTGAAATTATGCATACAAGCTGTTTTCTCAAAGAAAAGATTAGAAATTGTCTATATATACACACGAAAGTTATCTCAAATGTATCAAGTACCTAAACATAAGACTAAAACTAAAAAATACTTAGTAGCATAGGCATATATCTACATGATCCTGGATTAGGCAAGCAAAGTCATTAAAAATCAAAGAAAATAATAGGTCAACTATACAAGCACATTTAAAAAAAATCACAATGAAATAATCAAAATAATGAGACAAACCTCATAATAAAAAAAATTATTTGCAAATTTTATATCTTAAAAGAGTGCTACATGTCAAGAATGTAATGTATTATCATTACCCAACAATACAATGAATGATAAACAACTCAGTCTTGAAATGGACACAGAATTTGAAGAAATATTTCTCCAAAAATCTATGCTAAGTGATAAACACACATTGGAAAGGACTCAAGAGCATTAGTCATTAAGAAGAGAGCCATCACAGCCACCATGAGAAAGCACTTTACACTCACCAGGGTGATCATGATTTAAAATGTTAAACAATAACAATTATTAAGAAGGAAATGAAAAGATTGTAAAATTGTGCTGTTGCCTTGAAGCAGTCTGACAGTTCTTCAACCTATTAAACACACAATTGCCATATGACCCAGCAATTCCACTCCTGCTTAATAGCCAAGACATTTTAAAATAGAACTCCAGGATCCAGAGTGCAGCAGCTCGCTTGCTGTTCTTCCAGAGGACTGGAGTTTTGTTCTCAACATTTTCTTCCATCCATTAGGCCACTCGCAATGACCCATAACTGCAGCTCCAGGGGATGTGATGCCCTCTTCCAGCTTCTCAAAGCACAGCACACAACACACATACACACAGAGAGACACATAAATAATCAATGAATCTTAAAAACATAAAAGTCCACAGGAAAAAACTATAATATTCACAAGTATAGTGTTTTGAATAATAACTCATATCTTATTATGAACAATAAGTGAGCCAGCAATTAGTTGATGATATCAACTAATGACTAGACAAAGAGAATACAGTAAATCCATATAATGGACCTTAGCCATAAAAAAGAAGTGAATTTCTGGTTCATAATTAAATATGTATAAGCTGGAAAGTTATTTTGATGAGTAAAAGAATCGAAATCCAAAAGGTCGTGTAATTTATTATTATATTTAGGTGAAATGTTCAAAATAGGAAAATCCATAAAGGCAGAAGTGAGTTAGTGACTAGGCATCCAAGGGAAGAAGCACTGAGTATCTAACAGCTTGGAAATATGGAGTTTCCATTGCAGACAATAAAGATATCCTGAAATTAGATATAGCAATGATAACACAACTTTTTGAATACACCAAGAGGAAATGCATGATGTGTTTAAAACACGGAAATTTGAGGCTGGGCAATGGACCAGCAGCAGAGCATGTGCCATACAGGACTGAGGGCCTATGTTCAGATCCTCAGCACTCACAGAAGACAAGCACATGTGGCATGAGGGTGCATGCAACACACAGACGGGGTGGGGAGGGGAGAGCTGTAGACTATACTTCAATTTAACATTTCGTGTTTGTTGAATGAATGTGACAACTAACATGCACATCAAAGAAAGACCATACTGGGCTTAGCTTGGAAATTTATAATTTCAGAAAGCGCTTTACCCACAAGCTGTTGTAGCATCATTTGAGCCACCAACAACCCGTATCTTAGGGATCAAGTTAAGGTTTTCTTTATATTGTGCTTAAGCAGTTATAGCTTGAAAGGTATTTTTACTATAAATTAGTTGCCTGTTATCTGTAATAAATGAACCCATATTGAATTTTCACAGGTAATGACTGTGGGTAGGTTTTATAATCAGCATGTTTTGCTTCAGGGTAGGGGCATGCGCATTCATACATTCATCATTGAGGCCATTAGAACTGGAGACCACTGAGGTGTTTTTAGATCAACCTTTCATTACACATACATTCCCAGTCACAAGCATTCTTTCATTACAGCCCAGACCCTCTGCCTTTTCTATTCTGTACATAATATTTCTGACAGATGACTGTTGTAGTATGTTTTTCCCGGCCTGTTTGGGTCCGGAGATTTGTGACCTGGCACGCGTGTGGTGCCGGCGGTGTGGAGCCTGGTCTGTGCGCCCGCAGCTTTTGCCCCCCAAAAGAAATGAATCACACACTTATATACTTTACACTGTTTGGCCCCTATCTTAAACACATTACTAGCTTGCTCTATCTTCTTAAATCAACCCATTTCCATGAATCTACCCACCACGTGGCTTGCAGCCCGTGGCTCACCTGGATTCCTACATGCTGCTTCTTCGGGGGACAGATGGCGACTACTAAACTCCACCCCTTCTTCCTACCTGGCTGCCTCTGATTCTCCACCCACTTCTACGGTGCTCTGCATGGGTCCAAACAGTTTTTATTTATATCGTACAGAGAACATTCCACCACAGATGACACCACCACAACTTGGCTTTTATCATTTTTCAAGACTAAAGCTTTCGCTTTTATAGAATTAAAGCTATAATTCTGACCCAGTAATTATAGAGTTATCATGGAAAGCTTGCCTTCCAGTTCTTACTATCATCCAGATTCTTGGACCTCAGTGGGCTTGAGGGAACGTGGCCGTCAGCTGATTGATCTAGGTCCACATTGCTGCTTAAGTAAAAAATGCAAAACCTAGAGATTGCTAGGGGACCATTATTTACTCTCATAAGATGCACTCATCATGTCTCTGTTCACGCTGAGGGCCTCTCTTCAGCATGCCAGGTGGGCAAGCTGTTAGCTTTCTCAACTTCTGCAATCATAACAAGTATCACATTGGGGCATCTAATAAATGTCCAGAGCTTGGACTCTATAAAAGCTGCGGTGAGCATCCAAGAAGGATGCAGAGAGGCCTAGCCTATCACTCAGAAGGCTGACTTCAAGGCTGGGCTCATAAGATGCCATCACTGATTGAACCACTTTCTCAATATGTAATAGTTAATCCTGGCTGTCAACTTGACTGGGTCAGGAATGGTTTAAGAGATAAGCCACTTGGCACACCTGTCATATACTCTCTTCTTTATTTTTTTATCTTTCTCACAAAAATTATATCCAGACCACAGTTTTCTCTCTACCCGACCCCCAGACTCTTCCCCCAACTCCCCTCTCCCTCAGAAATTCGCCCCCCTTCCCCACTTCCTCACCCTCTTCTCCCATCTCCTCTCAGAAAAAAAGGCTTCCCAAGGACATCAACCAAATATGGCATCATATGCTACAACAATACCAGACACAAGCCATCATCATTTCAAGGCTGGATGAGGCTACACAGCAGAAGGAAATGGAGTAAGGGATTTTAGTTGACCTGGGAAGACCCATCCTAAATAGAGGTAACCCATCCTGTGACAGCCAGATAAAAGGAGGTCTAAGGGGAAAAGCTTTTGCCTCATTGACTTCATATCTTTCTGGCAAATTCACCTACCCTGTTGGGGAATTCATCTACCCTGTTCCCGCTGCCTCCCCACTGCTCTTGGTGTCCTTGGGTGACATCAGCACCAGTTCCAGTGTAGACTGAAGACCAGTGGCTCCTTGGGAATCCCTCAGGTCTTCAGCACAATGCTAGTACTGCTGTTTCATAAAACCTAATGGACAGAACAAGGGTCTCAGCCTCTTCAGTATGGAGACAACCACTATAGGACTATTCAAACAGTTTTGTATAATCTAACCTAATAAAGGCCCTTTGAATATATATTTATTCTATACGTTCTGTTTCTCTGGAAAGCCCTGGCTGATACACATTCCAAATGCCTTTTTTCTTATGGAAATAGAAATGTTAAAGTCCGAACTTCTCATCCTGGTGAACATTGAATTAGAGCAGCTGTAAATCTCTCTACTCATTCATTCCTGTGCCCAGGCACCACCTATGTGGCAGTAGGCCTTTCCTTGGCACCAAAATACCACAGTTGCCCAGAAAAGCACAGCTCAGAAAACTCAGAGACTAAGACACAGGTGCTTATGGTAGTAACACACCTGGTCTGTCACAAGAAGAGTCTGAAGGAAAAGTGCAGGGTGCTAAAAAAAAAAAAAAATGTAACATGGGGGCTAGAGAGATGATTCTTCCAGAGGTCCTGGGTTCCGTTCCCAGCAAAACTGCATGGTGGCTCACGGCCGAGGCTCACGGCCATCTATGATGAGATCTGGTACCCTCTTCTGTATACTGTATGCATAATAAATAAATAAATAAATTTTTTAAAAAATGTAGCATGATGGGTTTAGCAAACCTCACTGATGTTCAAAGTGAGGTTCAGGGTGCTCAGAGTCACTCTAAAAAGCAATCACAATGATACGGTCAAATGGTTTTTGTTAAGATTCTGATTCTTAGACCCCAGATGCAAATGTGGCTTCGGAAGCTCAGTTGAAAGCTGGAGAACGGAGTCTCTGCTCCAGTTGGTGAAAAGCTTGAGAGCTGTGTCTCTTCTACTCTTGCTTTTTACATTTCCTGGGTGATTCTCAGACATCACCAGCTATGGGAACCACTGAGCTAAGCAGAGTCCAGAGAACAGGCTAAGCAAAGTCAACAGATCCTGTGGTGACCCAGAGCTACACAGAGGCTGCTGTTCAAGCAAACCACAGTTTTATAAAACACACAGGTAATTTTTTTAATTCACACTAACACGCCCAGAAGCACTGGGTAGGCAGATGAAAAGCGCCTTCAAAAAGAACCCTAAGAACATACCCATGTCCTTAGCACGTATTTGACTATAGATAAATACATTTTTAGTCAAGTAGATTGTTAGGTAATGGGAGCTGCTAAGCTTGATGCAATAACCTTTGACCTCCATTATTATAGTTACACACTCACATACTTATAAATATATAATTACTATAGGCTGAGTCCATTTAGTGTTGCTCATATTTATAGGTTTTGAGGCTAACCACTTGATATTAGATAATCAATTAGGAGGATCTCCCTAAGAAAGGCTGATTCTCCCTCTCAGAGTAGTCATTAATTGCATCATCCAGGCAGGGGGAGGGGAGGGGAGACCTTATGAGGTTCCCCCATCCATGTTGGCATGGCAACTGGTAATGTCATTTTTTCCAGGAGTCTTGTTTAAACAGCTATATTGAGATTTCATAAATGCAACTTTCCTGTCATGTTCAGAGCACACAATCTTACAGCAGACATCTTGGTCCCCTGGCTTTTATGAGCTCTCTCTCTCTCTCTCTCTCTCTCTCTCTCTCTCTCTCTCTCTCTCTCTCTCTCTCTCTCTCTGTCTCCTACCCTTAGATGTAGGGGTTATGTTCAAACATATCAGTTAGTGGTAGGCACCCACAGTCAGTTCTCTTCATTTTGACCAGTTGTGAATTTCTGTAGTGGTCTCTGTCTTTGCAATGGCCAGCATGGCAAGATGTCATCAAAGGTGCAATAGTGGCATTTACTTCTTGGCAGCAACCAATAGCCATCCAACTGGACATAAAGCCTACTCAATAGGAAGGACATTATGTCTGGTACTATAAACCTAGCTTCACTGTGTCACTTTTCAGTATCTTCAAGTTCTGGAAGGCAACCCAGAGTAATAGAAATTGCCTATATTGTTTGTGGGATCTCTTGGACTCTCCTAACCAACAATTTGAAAGTATCATGCCTGACGCTGAGGTTTTGTTACATAGGAGCATTATTGCCCCAGGTGGAGTATCTTCATTTAAATGTGCATGTGTTTACTATATGTAATTTTAAGTAAAAATGAAATGATTCATTGTGCATTTTTCAAACATCCTCAGTGTTACCTATCCTTCTCTTCCTCCTCCCTCACCTGTATTTTTCTCCCCAATTAAGCCCCATACCCACTTTTCCATTTCCCCTCCAGTGCCCTGTTGCTGGCTGTTCCCCTGGCCATAGTTAGGTCATAGCTACTTCTCCAGCTCACACCCATTGTCCCTTTTTACTTTCCTGGCTTCTGTCATTACTTTCCCCAAGATGTATGTGTGTGTGTGTGTGTGTGTGTGTGTGTGTGTGTGTGTGTGTGTACGTACATACATATATGCATACATACATACATACATGCATGCATACATACATATACAAGGAAATTCTGCTTAACCATAAAGAAATTGAGATAATGAAATTTTCAGGTAAATTAATTGAAGCTAAAAAACTATTATACTGAGTAAAATAACCCAGACCCAGAAAGACAAACGCCACACCTTCTTTCTCATTTGTGGTTTCCTGCTCTGTCTGCATCTTCTGAACCAGTTTTTTCTGATTGACGTCATGGTTCTGGATTTTGACACACCAACAGGATAGGTGCACTCATATAGGTCAATCTGCCTTTCAAGCCACCAAGTTTACCATGTTTCACGGAGGAGTGTTCAGCATGAGGGATATAAACACACAAATGCTCTTTCCCTCCATATTTTCACTGACCTGAAAGCCAATCCCTCAATCTCTTTCTCCAGCCGCTTTCCAACAGGCTCTACTTTCCAGGTCACTGGAAACACTGGCATGCTCCTCGCCCCTAAGTAACCTGAGATTCTTCCCAGTCTGTCTGGGAGCCTGGTGAGTACCTTTGTCTCTGAAACAACAGAGATCACCCTTTGTGATTAGATAGATGGGCAGTCTACTGTCTGAAAAGCAAAAGACTTCCTTTTCTTCTAATGGCAAAAGGGAGAGCCTGGGTGTTTTATACTGGGTGAGTTAATATTTGTGCTTCTTTTCTCTATTTATAACCGTAACTAAAGCAAGGTTTCCTACTCAGGCAGTTTCTAAGTCATTGAGGGAAGGCTGCTCACAAGTTGACAATAGCAGGATGCTGGTCACTTGCTTGACTCAATAGAGATTAATATAAAGTTAGTCTGTTTGAAGGGTGCTTAGGAAAAGGTGACAGGAAGAAGCTCTCTCTTAACAAAGGGTAGGAGTCTTAAGGATTCAGCTTTGAAAAGGACAGAAATTTGTTAATTTTAGCCAAAGCCTATCTGTTAATATGGTATATAGCTGTTTCCAGTGACAGTAGATTGGAGCAGGTCAGAGGAAGAACCATCGAGAAGAACAATGCCAAGGACAGCCCAAGATGAGCCCCTAAGATGTCACATGATTCAATGTCTGCTTGGCCAGTTAACAGGGCCACCGCACAGCGCCACACACACTCTTCTACTGTTACTACATTAATAATAGAGGAAGGGAAAGAGACTATTGGACAAGGGCAAAAGAGGAAAGATGATTTCAGATTCCTCTGGGAAAGAGATGAAGGGCTGAGAGTCACTGCTAGTGAGCGGAGTATGCGGCTCTAGGAGCTGAGCTGTCCTGATTCTTTTCTGTTCTCACTCTGGAACCTTGGGATCAATCCTCCAGCTCTCCCAATGCTCAGTGTCCTCTTCTAAAGGATGTTAACATTGTTCTGATGTTCTCTCTGCACAAACTGCACAACCTTCTTATCCAGTGGAACAGCCACTGGATATATGTGACTATATATATTTAAATAACAGGCATATTTCATCACATTGGGCTTGTCTTAGTGTACTTCATAAGTACTGCATTGTTGTGTATGGTATATGCGTGTGAACATGTTCATGTGTGCGTGCTAGTGTACAAATGTACAAATGTTCATGTCTGTATGTGTGTAGGGTATATGTGTGCATACATATTCGTGTGTGTATGTGCATGGAAGAGTGGACACCAGTGAGTATCTTCCTCAGTCTCTTTGACCTATTTACTCCAGGGATCTGCTTTCCCAGCACTGGGTTATAAGCACACCATCGTGCTCAGTTTTTACATGGGTGTTAGGGAATGAACTTAGGTTCTCACACTCATGCATTAAGCACTTTACTGGCAAGTGAGCCACCGTCCAGCCTCCCCACTGAAGAGTTCTAGAAACTGCTGGGCAAGGCCACTTGCACCATTTTTCCAGTAGTTTAATTGGCTGTTACTTTTTTTTGGCAGGGATTAAGTAGGGTGTGTGTGACTTTTAAGCATAAGATTATTGTATTCTTATTCTATAAAACAATATATACACAACTTTTACGTATACATACACTTTATGGCTAATTTTATTGCAATATTCACCTGTATTTCAGTGACAGTGAACCAAACCCACACTATCTCTGAGACATATCTTAATTGTAATTAAAATGAAGTAAAATTTTAAGCCCCATCTTCAGCACCATTAGCTCCATGTCAGGTGTTAAATCGCCAAATATGGTTAGTGGAATCCACACTAGATGGCATGGAAATTTTTCCATTATCCCAGAATGTCTGATGCCTTAGAACGTACACCACCGCATGGTTCATACCCCACCTAGAAGTCCCCTAGAGCCAAGGGGCTTCCAACCTGTGCCTGAACTCTTCTGAACCTCAGTCTCTTCAGCTCTAACTTGAGGGTGGACAAAATATCAGTATCACTCCTAGGTTTGTTGGAAATATGTGTTCATGTGAGTGTGTGTGCTAGAGTGCATTTGTGTGTGTGTGTGTGTTTATAGCAAATGTCACCCAAAGTGACGCTATTCCAGCTGAGCACTACCTAACATACAGACAGTATCCCAGTATCCAGTACTTAGACATCAACAAACACTTCCCTCCCAGATAAACAAATATAAAAGACCAAGAATTACAGTCCTCTTTTTAAGCACTATGATTTGCATTTCCTATGTATTACACTAACACTCCAATTTTCACCTGATCAAAAGACAGTCTTTTCTGATCTATCTCAGTCCTTAATCACAGAACATGAGACCCAGACTTCAGAGTAATGAGATATTTCAGTCCTGTGATGTGTTCCAAGACCAGTTTATCGAGTTGATCCTACTGGTGCTGGGGATTTCTAACTACATAAATGGAAAAGAGATGGTTCCAAAACACGGGCAGGGAGCACTGAACTCACAGCTCTTGCCAGTGACAGGCAAAGCACCTTAAGCATGTCCAAGACCAGGCTCCAAACATGGAGGCTTATTCATCAGAATGGTTTTAGTTGTCAAAATGTAAGTTTGGCATGTCCTCCTTCCCACTCCCTCAGCTCTAGGAAAACTGTTCCCTGCAAAGAAAGGACTCAGAGCTCATTGTGCCTTTGGCTTCAGAGCACAGTGCAGTGGGCTTATCCTGAGCTGGTGGTCTACATGGCCCTGTCCTATAGAGCAGCACAATAGAATGAGAAATGGGTGCCGCCATCTGGTCTGGCATGAGCACCTTATACCTTCAACCTCAGCCTCACTCCTCAGTCGGGAGGAGGATGGGTTGGTGCTTTAGCCTATGATTTCAGCAAAGCTATTCTAAGCATCCTAGGGAAATGCTTAGATGTGGATCCAAGCTGTTCTCTGCATGCTCACATGACTCCACATACTGCAGACACCATAGTGAGGACTAGAAATGATATAAGAACTTACTTCCAAAGAGGCATGAGGTCACTGTCGTGCGCACACAATCATGGCTTTCAGAGCTCTGAGCTAAAACCCAAATCTTAGTTAATAAATGAGAGTGTGAAGAAGAGGATGTGTGAGCTCTAAGAGACAAACAGGAGCATTTGGTGCCTTCAGCAAAGGAAGTCCTGACAGAATGGAGGGACCGGTGATCAAGACACAGAGAACAGAATTGGAAGTGTGGCAGTACCTGGGATCATGGTGCCAGGAGGGCAGTTACTGGTTTGTTTTATATCCTCTGAAGGACAGTTAGAATTCTTAGAGCTCTCAATGAACTTACACAAATCAGTCACCAAGGGAGGCATCAATATGAAGAAAAAGAAAATCACACTCTGAAACACTGGAGTCCTGGGACGGAGGAAGATTCTATCCTCCTTGTGACACTGTTGATGTGAATGTCATGCGCAGTGGAAGGCACAGACCCTAAGCCAGCTTGCCGAGATGGAGATGCATGGAAGCATAACTCCAAAAACAAGAGATACAAATATTCTCTGGGGCCATGGCCAGGAGCCGGAGCATGCATGTTATTTTTGGAGCCATCAGTGGTTTGTTTACAATTAAATATAGATGCCTCTCTGCTTATTGTAGAGATACATCTCAGTGAACCTTCCATAAATTAGCAATATTCTGTCAAAAATGCACTGAACACATCAAACCTACTGACCTTTGCGAGACAGTACACAGATTACCAGGCTGTTTATCCATTAATCATGTGCACACCACTGCTGCCCCACATTGCAGGAGTATTCATTGCTCTGAATGTCATAAACCCAGAAGGATGTCAAAATTCAATGATGCAAGTGACACCTTTGTATTACCTTAAAGTCAAACCACTGTAATTCGGGGTTATAATCTCTCATTTTGTAAAACCACAGAAGAGGTGCATACATAGATCCCTCCTAATCCAACCATCCTAGGTCCCCACTTTTAGCATCATGACACTCTCTAGAGAAGAGAGTGGGACAGCTCACACTCTATGGCCAAGTTCCAAGCCTTTGCTGTAGTTTATTTCCATATCATTTATCTTGAGTGATTTTTCACGTACCAAGATGTTATTTTTAGAACAATATCTTCATAGTTGTTTAATGTTTCATTGCTCTTGTGTATCCTGTGCGGGTGTGGGGATATACTCTTGTGTGGTTACAACATTTATATGAAGGAGAAGGGACAACCTAGGGTATTAGTTGTCTTTTCCCAACTTGTCTAAGACACTTCCCCTCGCAGCTTCACCAGTGAGATGACAGACTGACTGCTCCATGAGCATCCGGGGATTCGCCCATCTATTGCTATCTCAAAGAAGATTCTAAAAGCTAAACGTGAACAGCATCCCAAAAATGCAATGGACATCTTCAGTCTTCAAAAATATCTTAAATTCCCAAACTGTCAAAGCCTTCCTCTTATTCCAGATGAAAAAGAATAAATTAAACGACAGTTTTAAAATGCCTCCTCTTTCATGCTGAATATACTATGGTTTATCAGGTTTTTACCACAATGATTGGGTAAAAACTTGCAGTTTCCAAGGAGCTATGTGAAACATCTATTCAGAAAATGTAATTCTAAATTTAGTTAAATTTTAATATTTAAATATTAAAGATTTTTATATTCTAGTCCTGTGTGGTTCTTATTCAGGCTTCCATTGACTAAATGAATACAAAAGGATAAAATCCATATAGAGATAATTCACTTATAACTAGGCATAATTGTTTCCAGGTAATTCCATTTCTCAAAAGAATTTGTGGAAGCCAAAGAAAAGAGAATTTCTTTATTTGTAAAATCTGGGGCTTGAACCAGATGATTTCAACTGGTTTTTGTTCTCTGACCTGGTGCAGAGACTAGTTAACAAAGACAACCATCTTACACTGCTGCCATGTGGGTGCTGGGAATTGAACCCAGGTCCTCTGGAAGAGCAGACGGTGCTCTCAACCACTGAGCCATCTCTCCAGCCCCCCATCTTACACTACAAAAGATGTCTTAAAATAGCCAAGATCATTACAAACTACTATAGGAAATTAAGAGGAAATAAATTCATGCTCGATACTCTCTTACATACTGTGGCAAAACCAATGATGTAGAAACACAGATATTTGTCATTTACCTACTTTGCAAGAGTGCATGCTCTAATTACGGGAGATTTAGCAAAGGCTATGTCTTCAAGTTCACAGTCTAGAGGGAGGAGACAGATAATAAAAATACTGCCATTTTATTTAAGTCAAAACAGAATCATTTACTTAAAAATGAATGAAGAGATGGGTAGGTGGACAGATGGAAGAAAGAATGGATGGATAGATAGATGGATAGATGCATGCAAAGACAGAGAGAGAAAGACAGAGAGAAAAGAAGAGAAATGAGGAGGAGAAGGAGATGATGGTGATGGGCAGATAAGAAAATACAAGACGGGGGCTGGAGAGATGGCTCAGCAGTTAAGAGCACTGTCTGCTCTTCCAGAGGACCGGGGTTCGATTCCCAGCACCCACATGGCAGCTAACAACTGTCTGTAGTTCCAGTTCCAGGCAAACACCAAGGCAAATAAATAAATAAAGTTTAAAAGAAAATACAAGACACCAGGACCACTCTCAGCTTAGACAGAGCTAAAATCACCACAGATGCAACATGAGAGTAGAGGTTGAAATACTGAGGGATGAACCATGTAAAGACCCAGGGCAAGAGATTCCAGAGACAAGATAAGGCTCAGAACCTGTTAAAAACAGGAATTTATTGTGGTTAAACCAAGAGATGAGGTAGTAAGAGACAAACCTGGAAATGTAGCAGACAACACACTAAGCAGCACCCAGAAGGCTGCGGCAAGAACTTTGGTTTTTGTTTTATTTGTGAAACTTAGCCCTCAAATGCTTGACAGTCTGCGCAAGATAATTTGTGCAGAACACATATGTGCTGGAAGGTCCATTGGAGGCTCAAACGGTTAACCTAACATTTAATGACAAAAGAGTAGTAAACTGAGCCCCAGAGGGAGGTGGAGGTGAGGGGCTGGATTCAGCAGAATGGGGGAAAAGCTCACAAAAAAGAGAATGAAGCAGAGGAAACGACTAGCCCAGTAGAGAGACCCGTTAGCATCACACTAACTGGTTACATCACACCTTCTCCCAGGCAGCCTGGAAACCCTGAGAGGGAAAGCTCTGTCTCTGCACCTTGCACACACAATGCCAGGAGCTTAACGAATATTTATAGAAACCCAGCAAGGCAAACAGTGTGTACTGAGAACGGCAGGCCTGCAGCGGAGTGGAGCTGGGTGGGGAAGGGCCAGCCTTTGTAGAGAAATGAAAGTCTATGGAGCATACATAATTTAAGATTCCTTTTGTCTCTTTATTGTTGGATCACAAAACCAGAAAGGATCTGTCTCATTAAAACTACCTAGCTTCAAGTACTGGCTCTAGAATGCTATTTTTTTTTATCTTAACCCATTTTATTTTTTGAGGACAGTGGAAGGAATCTCAAAAGATAAGTGGCTAGACTCCACAACTATATCCAAAGTATCTGTAGTGGATAGAGAGAGCAAAAGTAGCTTCTTAAAGACTAGGCTAGGCTCACAACCAACCCCAGAGGCACAAAGTCAGTAGTCCAAATTACAGTTGTTGGCTGGGAAAGATCTCCTGTTTAGAGTGCTCTGGCTGGGGAGACACAGGGATGTATCTACTTATGGGTTTGCATATAGTGTGTGCCAAACAAACTTCAAGGGATCCATGTTGTGATATTCTAAGTCCCTATTACATTGTCTAAAACTAAAAATGATGGCAGCATCCAGCACGCTATTCTTATCAAAGAGCAGAAAGCTGTTTTGACAGTGTTGAAGATACAGCACATAATCAGGAAGCTAACTAAATATGAAGCTTAGATCATAAAATCAGGAAGGAAACTAACCCATAGAAAGGTGGGTGGATGAATGCCTGTATTCTCAGGCCTGACGTCAGATCAGCATCGCACAAGGGAAGAAGAGACTGTCACATTCACCATCTGGAATAAGGAGCAGAAGAGACAATTCACCCATTAGGACACATCCAATAAGTCAGCTCACACCCCAACTCTGGAAATAGCTGTGTCAACATGCCTTCTAGACTTACTTTTGAGAGAGGACTTTGTTTCCATCAAGGACAAAGTTTTAGAGAAAATATATAGATAAAGGCTGAACCAGTGCAATTTCATGCAGAGGGGGGAGAGAAAAAGGCATGCCAATTTGCCCCACCCTGTGGAAATATGAAGAGAAATCTAAGAAAAGAGTGGCGTTTGGATGGTGTGTCAGGTGCAAAACAGCCCATATTCCCACAGGAGGCCAGGTCTAACCCAGGGAATGTATAAGTGTGCTACATTCTTATGTAAAAGAATACGGTAGGGTTGGCAGAGGAGGTGAAGGTAGCGCTCCTAACGGGGGTGGATTGTCGTGTACTGGTGGTGGCTGGGATATATGCAAAGTCCTTGTAAGAAAGGCAGAGCTAGCTGTGATGGAACATGATTGTAATCACTGATGAGGAGGAAACAGGACTCGGAGTTCAAGGCCAGCCTGGACTAACCTTTAGAGTTGGAGATACAGGCATACTCAGTGTCCTGAATCAATCACTGAGGAGAAGAGAGAAGAAGAGAGGGGCAGGAAGCTTAGAGGACGATGTTGTGCTGCTGACATTGATGATGGAAGGACCACAAGTAGAGGAAAGAGGTGACCTCTAAGTTTTCCAAGCTGGAAAGGCAAAGGAGACAGACTTCTTTCTAGATTTCCAAAGACTCGTAACTCCAAACTGATGGCCTCAGGCTGTTGCAGATCAATGAGCATGTGTGAGAAGCAAGAGAGACCTCACACAGGCATGAGTTGGGTTTGTCACAGCATTTCTCTGGGTTGTTGGGTAGCTTCCCTCAGAATCTTCAGAGTCCAGGTGGTGTTTCTGTCTTGGGTGTGAGGATGTGCTGAGATGGGCATGCATCCCAAGCAGGTATAAATCGACTTCTGGAGCTCAGTAACACTGAGGTGGCATGTGGTGTGGAGGTGCCAATCTGGGTGCTCACTGACATAAACATTCTTTGGCCCATTATATCAGAATGGCCACTAAAACTTTCATAAGGTGAGATCAGAATTTTGTGCAAAAGGCCACCATAGGCATCACCTACAAATATACTTTGGAACATATAGTATTACATTAAGAAGTAAGTGACCGTATGAGACTGATGGAGCAGTGGCTGGGAGTGGGGGCTAAATATTGGATTGACTCACATGACATGGAGTGAGTAGTTCAACAATGGCCATCAGCCTGCTAGAGAGGCTGAGAGTCTAGGTCCTAACCTGGCTCTGAGCTTGGACACTCCCTGCAGAGTCATTGGTATTGAGCCCATGCTAAAGGGTCAAAGAAGCTGGGAACCAATATCTGATGGGGGGGAGAGAAGAGGGGAGAAAACAATGGAAGCAGAGGATTTGGGGATTTTGGGACAGAGAGAAGCCGTGTGGACAGCCACCTGACAGGAAGCATGGTCTAATGACTAGAAACGCCACACTGGGTTGATAGGAAGCGTCAGGAGGCTCAAGCAAGCAGCTTCCCCCCAACCCACCTTCCTTATCCCTTGCTGGCTCTCCCCATGGTGATCAGCCCTGCCAGACAGCAGGAGCTTTTTACAGGTTCAGCCCTAACCTGCTTTCCAGCTGGCAGGCCAACAAGAAAATCCAGAAAACAGAGCCGGGGCCTGGAGCCCCTATGTGCAAATTTCTGATAGTCTGTGTCTAATCTATGTGCATGATAACTATTTTTAACTAAGTACATTATAGGACTTCATTAAACACCTCTGCCATGTTATTCTAATTCCTAAAATCATCACGGTGAGATGGAAGGACACATGACTTGCTGTCTGGTTTGTCTCTTCTCAAAGGGTCTTCCAGAGAAATCTGGGAGAAAAGGTTTGTTTCTGGATTCTGGCTCTGTTAACACTACCCTGTGCACCTAATTGTGTGAAATTTCTGGCCCAGCCTAGCCCCACAGTCCAAATTAATCTCTCCTACCCACAGCCTGGCCTATCCGGAGAGACCTGCAGCACTGTGTGGTCCCAAATAATCACACAAAGGCTTATATTAATACATGCTGATTGGCCTATGGCTCAGGCTTATTGCTATCTAGCTCTCACATCTTAACCCATTTCTATTAATCAGTTTTGCCATGTGGATTGTGGCTTACCTGCTTGCCATTACTTCTTGCTTCTTGGGTAGCTGGATCACGTCTCTCATGACTCCACCCTCCTTTCCCTAAGCGTGGACTTCCTTCCTGCTTCTAAGCTGCTCTGCCATAGGCCCAAACAATTCCTTATTATCGGGTGGTATTCACAGCATACACAAAGACATCCCACATCACCTACTAGTTCTAAGACCCTGAAGCTGGCATCAGTGGGAGTGGGAGGTGATGTCACACTCAGGGATGCGCAGCCCCAGCTTTGAAACCTGAAGCTTTGGACTTGGGGCTAGTGGTGGGAGAGTATTGGCAAACTGTCAGGCAGTGGAGGACAGACCCTCACTGCCAATTGGCAGGGCTATAAGCAAGTTTCTTGTTTCTAGAAAATGCCAGGGATTCTCCTGAAGTGTTAAGATCATATTCTCCTCTCTAGAGTACTGCTAAACAGGATGGGAAACTCCAGGAGGAATAATGTCCCAGATCACATAAAGATTAATTATCCTCAGAAGTTTTCCGCCTTTGAGAATTGTTTACTCTGAGCACATGAAGATAAACTAGCTGGGTTAGGGTTAGTTCTGTTTAGTGTCTAGAACTGAGAAGCTTTTAGGTCAAGCCATTAAAGGAAATCGATGTTTACATCTTTATGGAATTCATTGTAGATGCTCGGGAGTGAACAGAAAACTCTCTTTAATTGTGGAGGTCTCCCATAGACAGGCTGTGTTTGTTCATGAGTTGGGCTTGAAGGGGACAGGATTAGACTCCAAGAAAAATATGGCTGTGGTGGTATACAGGAAGGTATTAGGCCTCAGTTTACAAAGTGAGTTTGTAGGCAGCCTGTGCCACATGAGATCTAATTGTAAAAATAAGTAAGTAAATAAATACATTAATATGCCCAGTATGTAGTAAGAGCTCTGAGTCGTTTCCAGTCACCAGCCATGTCCTCCTTAACAGAACACTGACTCTCCTAGAAAACACAGCCCCACCTTCCAACTTTGACCTTGGTCAGATGCCTGTTTTAGCCAGTAGAAGGTCATTTCCACTAAGCCAGGAAACAGTAAATATATAGGTGCAGATTTTTTATTCAGTCTGACTCTAGTATAAAACGGCTTTGTGTCACAGATTAACAGTCTAGAGTTATGCAAAACTTACGGTCTTTAATAGATTCACAGCAAGAGACAAGTGCCATTGGATAATCTGTTGAAATATTGGGCTACTTCTCATCACTGTAGCTGATTTTTCAATCCATACCTTTCAGAAATAGAGAAACAGAAAGACTGAACAGGAAGCTGAAATGGCACTACCCCTTCCACACAGGTGCCACCGGCGGTGCTTACCCACTCCGTCCCCTTCACGGGCATTCCAAGCAAAAAAGTCAGTTGTTTCTGAGATTCTGGGTACAATATAAATGAAGCAGCATGTTGTTAATAATGTGGTAGATGACCAGAAAAACATTTCAAGTGAGTTTGATGCATCAAACACTTAGCACTTTATATACTGTTAAGAATATTGGTAACTGGAAACCCAGGAACCCCAGTAGCCAATTATATATTTACGTCAGGCACCAACATTGTATAAATTAGGATATGTGTTCATACTCATGCATATGAACATGCATGTGCATGCATGCATGAGCACGGGAGCGCATGTGCACACGCGCACACACAGACATACACACACACAGCCAAAGTATTAAAAAATATCTCCCTTACCACTCTCTTACAAATTAAAGAAAGAAAATCTACCATAATATACTTTGGTGTGCCCGAACAGACCATGACTGTCTTAAAGTTGTAGCATATAAGGAATGTACTTTTGATCACAGAATATATTAAAGATGTGTTGTATAGGGGAAATGAGACTCCAATAAATATGTCAATTGTCTTAGAAAAACTTGAAGGTATGTCTGAAAAGCATATTAGCCCTAATCTGTACAGCTACAGAATAAAAACCTGCAGACAATAGAGGACACTATAGCTCAAGTCATCTATACAAGGACATTGTTAGGGCTAAGCAGACCATTGAGCATCTGATACAGCAGCCCTATATCTGGCTACCCAGGATAGTCATAGCAACCGTGAGGCAAGCATCTCCACAGCAGGGACATAATCAAAGAACCACAGCTGGTGGGCATGTCAGGGAGGGGTGAGTAACAAAAGCAAGGGGCTCAGTATAGAACCTACCACCGGATGGCTGAGGGAGCCACAGAGCCGCAGGTGCCATAGTCAGAAGGATGTCAATGTAGGTGGACATGTGGGATTCTTATGAAAGAATATCCTTCCAAGAGAAGAAGTGAGCCAGAGATAAGAGGTAAGCTAGGACTTCAATGGCACCCAGGTCCTGTGGGGGGGGGGGCTCATGGGCTGTTGTTTTAACATGTACTTTATCTGTGACGTGTCAGTCTTGGTGAGGAAGACTCTCCAGTCTTTGCCAAATGACTTCTTTCATGTGCTAATTTTAAGTAACAAGTATCGATTTAATGTGCATGTGGGTCCGTGTATGTCACTGCACATGTGTGGGTCTGTGTATGTCACTGCACATGTGTGTGACCTGGAAGCAATTTTGTAGCCATCAGATGACCTCACTCTTCACCCAATCTCTTGCTATGATGAAGAAACATAAGCTGGTCCTTACAGGTTTGATTAAGCAGGGTAACTGAGTCTCCTGTGCTACTAACATGCAGTGTGGTCTACAGCCAGGAGAAAACCTGGACAGCTTCTGCAGAACATGTCCTGAATGAGGACTGGGTGACAGGCCAAGGGCTCTCAGAGAGTGCCTGGGGAGGTGATCATGAAAGTGAGCTCTGCAGAGGGGATAAAAAGATCATTAGGAGTCACAATAGTGACAGTGTTGACAATATGCATCCTTGTCCTAAAGGCTTCACGCCTTTTTTCCATCCTTCACCACTGCTGTGAGCTAGGCACCAACATTATCTCCTTTTAGAGATGGCAGAACTCAAGAGAAGAGCTGGGAAGGGCAAATCTGGAATTTAAACTTTAGGCTGCATCTGAAAGAGCCTCAGCCCCTTGGAAAAAAAAAACCCTTGAGTAGGTTAGCCTTAGACCCTGAGACAGAGAAGCTCAAGGGACCTCAGAGGGGTGTTTGAGACCTGCAGTCACCAAAAAGTACTTAGGAAACCAGGCAGCTTCACTCCTAATCATAATGCCATTTTGCTTAAAGTATGATTAGAATTCTGTAGTGATTGTACTTGGCCAGCCTCTCAAAGCGTCTGCCTCTGTCACCACTGAGTCCTGCTGCCCAGATGTACCAGCAAAGACTGGACTAAGGATTTTCATAATACCTAGGGTTTTGGTTTTTAGTGGTGGAGGGATTATTTGGTTTTGTTTTGTGTTTGTGAAGGCAGGGTGGGAATAAGGTTTGGGCTGTTTACTCAACTTATATTTTCTTCCTCTCTCAGCCACTAAAGATAAGTTCCAAACTAACCTATAAGCTATTTATTGAGTAAACTTCTAAACCATAGTCATGTTTGTCCTAAAACAAACCTGCTTTTAGCATCATGAGACTTGGAGCTGTGAACAGGCAAAGCCCGGCACAGCAGGCTGACTCCTCCCCAGGTTCTGGAAGCCTGGGTGATAGCTGTGAAGTATTTTGAGAAAAGCTGTGTTCAAGCGCTAGAGAAAGCACATGCCTTCCTTGCTCATCTTGGAAAGACCACAGCGAAGCTTCAAAACAACAACAGTCTTGCTGACTAACAGTCTGGGGATAATGAATATGGATGTTGTCAATAGTCCCCTAGACGTTGCTGCTGCTCCAGTAAATTTCCTACCAAGAAAGGAAATATCCCTAGACTCCTGCTTGTTTCAAGTAGTCAAGTGCTCAGAGGAATTGCCCAGCGGGAATCAGGCCAGGAAGAAATTCTTGTCACCTTGACTCTTTGTTCTAGTTAATTATCCACATTTTCGCTACAATTTCTTGTAAGCAAGAGTATGGAATGCAAACAGAAGCAGTTGCTTGCCTTCCTGATGCTCTGTTTGCTTTCTCTGGTGTTCTTTGAGCAAGGCTGACCAGGACTGGTCTCCCAGGGTGCATCTGCAGACCGTGCCACACATGCAGCCTTTGCTTCCACAGAGGGGCTGCTAAGAGACCCCACCAACCTGCCCAGAACCGGGCGTGACACAGAAAGGACATGATGACTACATCCCTGTGGCTTAATGCATCATTATGCATAGCCTGGGGCTTTGGGCCTCAACTTTATTTTTTGTTAGTTTATTTTTGTCTGTCTGTCTGTCTATTTGTTTAAAATCCATGTATATGATCATACCTCTGAAAATTTTCATTAGAATTCTAGGGTGGAGCATAGGCCCCACAGAGTATCTGCAAACTCTCGGTGAATTCCAATGTGTACAGTCAAGATACAGAGTCAGTGCAAAGGGTTCTAAAAATGAAAACACACACCTACACCCCTCAAAGTCCTGAAAATGGGGCTGTCTATGCGTATGTGTGGTCCTCAGTTCTCCGCAGCTTCCCCAAAGTGCTTGAATTATTCTTTACCTACCAATTGCTCTCTGCAGCAGCGCCATACCCCACTCACCTCTATGTTTCTGTCCACCCCATTTCTAACAAAAGGACTGATAATTTATCAGCTAAATGTAGAATACTGAGTGGTCAGTCACCATGGTAACACAGAGAGTCTCGATATGGCTTATTATGTCTCTATCTAGCTCAGAATAGGCAATTGTTCTCGATTGTGGGTCACAACCCCTTAGAGGGTCGGATGACCCTTTCACAGGGGGTCACCTAAGACCATCAGAAAACACAAAATTACAGTTACGAAGTAGCAGCAAAAATAATTTTATGGTTGGACTCCCTGCAACATGAGGAACTGTATTAAAAGGGTCACAGCTTTAAGAAAGTTGAGGACCACTGACATAGAAAGAATAGTTTGTCCAGTAGACCTCAAGAGGGAAGCAAGCTGAGCAGCAATCATAGTAACTCCTACAGCCTGGCAGAATGGGGCTTGGGGTGCACTTGGGAGGAGTACTTTTGTGATTATGGTAAATTTCAGTATGTGTAGTCCCCAGCATCTAATTCACACTGTTGGAGGGAGGATAGTCCAGGTTAGGGGTGTGCAGTGCCAGAAGGTGAATGAGCCACCACACAGGTCACTCCCACTTGTGCGATCTCTGCTAGGGTCATATAAATCAGAGTTAAGCAAATAAGAGTAGTCCTGGCTAAATAAGGTTCAGTTAACTGGACTGGGCTGCAGCTTTGTAGTGTTAGGTGACAGCAGTATGCAGTCAGCAGTCTGGGTAGTAACTGCAGCTATTACTGGGATTATGCCTGTAAAAATTTCCAAACATGGACTTGTTCCGCCCCTGGGTCTCCTACTAAGGACCTCTCCTCCATGCTAAACTTTGCACAGCAGCTACAGTGAACTTGCAGAGAAGCCATAGCCCTGCACTGCTCACTGAATGAAGCCTCCCGGGGGCCCCATGCTGCCCTTAGAACCAAACTCACACTGCAGATCTTCTGCCAGACTGCCTCCTGTGCATTTTCATCAGGATAGCCCGAAATCCCAGCACCAGCCCTACAAGAGGATATGCCAACCTGTGGCCCACCCTTGAAGAAGGCTGCGACCTTGAACGTGTGTCTGTACCATTCCTGCCCCCCAGGACTTCCTCTGCAAAGACACATTTGTTACTTGCTCTTGCCATTTCCCTAACTCATTCTCAGCTATCAGATCTTTCCCCTCACTCTGCCAAGAACTTCCCTGATGCTGGCCATAGCCAGCCCCTCCCTGTACTCCAGAGCCAATGCGGGCTCTCCAGAGAACTTCCCATCTCTGTACCATCTAGTTATATTTTTGTTGTTTATTTTTGAGAATTTCACATGAGTGGTGTACTTACATAATTTCCATCTTTCTCTCTCCCTGTTCCAATTCCTCCCCATTCCCCATCTCCCATCCTTCATCCCCTCTCAAATTTATGACCTCTTCTCTAATTATTAAAGAGTTACACATGGATGTATATATGTACAGCCTACTGAGTCTGTTTAGTGTTGCTTGTGTGTACATGTTCAGAGCTGACCACTTGGGACTGGCTAGCCAACAAAGGTGTTGACCCTGGAGACACTGATTCTCCATCTCTCAGTAGCCATTGAATGTTCTTCATCCAGGGCTGGGGCCTTGTGAAATTTTCCCTGTCCGCACTGACATGTCAACTGGTGTTGTTACTCTGTTTTATTTCTGTCACAGCCTTATATTAGTTTGCTAAAGCTGTCAAGCAGCGTACCACCAATTAGGTGTAAAACATCACAGAGCACCACCAATTAGGTGTGAAGCAAACCGACATGCGTCTCCACGCTCATTTTCCTATAAGACCCTGTGATCCATGGGTCCTGTTGTTTCACTAATCAGGAAAGACAACACAGAAAGATAAAGACAGGAAGAAAAGAGACACTGTGGGTGAAGGAGAAACAAGAGAAAGGAAGAAGAATAAGGAGCTGGATGGGGAGGGAGTAGCGTATAAGCTGATGACATGACCATTCAAGGGCAGGATTCCGGGTTTTTATGTAGATATGAGAGAACAACCAGAAGCATCTGGAAAAGTCCAGAGCAGGGGCAGGAAGCATAGAGTAGGCCAGTGGAGTAGACATGGTCATGGGTGGGGAAGCAAGAGGCCAAGAGGAGAAGACCAAAGACAAGGAGCAAAGCCAAAGAAGCAGAGGATAAGGAGAAATGAGAGGCTGGGGGAAGGAGGCCAGTGAGCTAGGGGAAGGGGCAGATGAGAAGAGCAGGGTGTTAGTTCCGCTCGGGAGAGCAAGTACACACTAACAAGGCCACACACTAGAGTTTATTTAAGAGAAGAGTCCCAGGAGGGTGAAGAAACGGAGCTAGAAAGAAGTCAGGGGACAGAAAAAAGGACCAGAACAATGCTCGCAGTCCCTTTTAAGGGAAGGGGCGTGCACAGGTATGTGTCATGGGTCCAGGGAGGTGCTCCGTACCTCAGTCAGGGTTTACGTAGCCACGCCCAGGGGTGTGCCTCCATGCAATGTGCATCTCACCTAAGCCAAGTAGGCTCAGCTACGTGGAATGCCAGGAATCCTTACACAGGGTGCCAGCATGGACTGTGAAGTGTGTGACAGGTACTTGTGACACTGAGGGAGTCCGGAGACACCACAGAGCCATTTGTCACTTCTGCCAAGAATAAGGAAGTGGCTCCTTCGGAAGAGGGGAACTGGCATCACAAGTTCTCAGCTTTTATCTAACAGGCAGAATTTGGGCCTGATGAGATGGCAATACAGACACTAGGCTCCAGGAGGAAATGAAATCAGAAGGGCCATCACAGAAACCCTGTAAACCAAGCTACCGTATTTCACTGATTCTCCTAATTAGTCAATGTTTGCAAAGAAGAGATTAAGTACAGCATTAAGTGCTAAGTAGTATTAATTAATAACATTAGTAAGTGGGTGTCATGACACACACCTGTAATCACAGCACTCAGGACAAGGATGCAGAACCACCAGCTTTAAGACCAGCCACACTGCCTAGCAAGACCCTGACTCAAAGCTAATAATAGTCACCATTACATTGGCAAGAACTTCTGTGTGTAAATAGCCTAGGCTTACCAGTGCAGCCCTTGGAATCAATGTTTCACATTATTCAAAATTTCTTCTAAAGCTTCTGACTGCCAGAGAAAGTGACCTCGGGCATACTCAGTGGGAGCACCTTCCTACATCAATAAAGAAAATGCCCGGGGCTGGAGAGATGGCTCAGCGGTTGGGAGCACCGTCTGCTCTTCCAGAGGACCCGGGTTCGATTCCCAGCACCCACATGGCAGCTAACAACTGTCTGTAGTTCTAGTTCCAGGCAAACACCAAGACAAATAAATAAATAAAATAAAGTTTAAAAAAAAAAAAAAAAAAAAAAAAGAAAATGCCCACAGACTTGCCTACCAGATAATCTGATGGAAGCATTTTCTCCATTAAGATTGCCTCCTCACAGATGACCCAATATGTGTCCAAATGACCAAAAAGCTATCCAAAAAACTGCTCAAAACATTTTCTGTTTTATTTGAAAGCCAAATTCAAAACAACTCCATGAGTGGTATAGTCCCTCTTAAGAATCATAGATCTAATTTTACATTCTATTGTTTTTTACACATGAGTTGAGGCAGCTGAGTGCTTCCTATGAGCCAGGTCTTGTCCTGAGCCCCTTACATAAATGTGCTGACCTGTCTATCACATTAGCATCAAGCAGTTGACTTGGTTACTGAAGTTGCTGGGTCAGAGCCAAGGTCCTGGCAGCCCTAAGGAACTAACTAGGTTTGTCCAGCTAGTTCATTATCCTCAATAGGTATGGTGGCTTGAAATGAGAAAAATCCCTGATAGGCTCATGTTTTTGAGCATTTGATTCCCAGCTAGTGGTACTATTTGGAGGATTATAGAAGTTTTAGGATATGGAGACTTATGGGAAGAAGGACATCAGTAGGCTGGGAGACTACATAGCCTTACCATGCCCTGTTCTTTCTCTGCTTCCTGTGTGTGGTTGAAAGTGTGACAGCCAGTTTCCTGCTCCTGAGGCCACGCTTTTCCTGCCTACCCACCATGATGGACTCTACCCCTCTGGAACCAAAAGCCAAAATAAACCCGTTTTTCCTTGAGTTGTTTTTGTCAGAATATTTTATCACAGCAACAGAAAACTAATGACTGCAATGGACAGGCAAAAGAAACCAAGTGATAGCTAAAAGCAGGAAAAGGAAGTGTAATCACCGTGGCAACCATGGGAAGAGAAACAGAAAGATTGAGACCCTCTTCCAAGTCCATCTTCAGGGTCCTAACATGAGATTTGGGTTTAAACAGAGGGCAGTTTAAAGGTATATATGGCTAAGCAGCCTTCATCAGTGGTCTGAACATCAGTATCTGGGTTTCAGTCTCTCCTGTGAGGTGCTCTGAACTGTATGAAATATCTTTGTAAGGGACAAATTCTCCCAGATGCCATGAAGGCCCCAACATGAGATTCCTAGAGAAAATCTAATTCCTTGAAGTATGGTTGGAATTTACTATAGGAAGGTTCACCTATCTTTTCCGAACATCTTCCTCCTCCTCAAGAGTTTATTGTCCTGTGAACTGCTAAGACTGAGCACCAAGAAAGGAAATGGCTTGTGACAGGTCTTCCAATAAGCCAGTCTGGATGATTAGGAGACATGGGGCAAGCTTCAGGCTGCCGTGTGGGACACGAAGGGAACTCAGAAGAGAGAACAGAGAAATGGAGTGTCCGCGCGTTGGAAGCGCAAAGGACCATCTTGTACTGTTCATGATTGTATGTCCAATGTTTGCTTCCCACTGTTCTTACCTTCTTTCTTGTGTTTCTCTTGCAGACGTTCATGCCCAAGTCAAGGCTGCTTTGGGTCCCATTGGGCCTTTCCTAAAAGGACACCTACTCATTGCTTCATGAGTTTCAGGAGCATCCACTAAGGCTTCTGTAGTCCTTTTCCACCAGCAAAGCTTCACTGCAACCCTACCATTCAAGATGAGTGGCTTTCTGGCCTCACTGGACCCCCGGCGGGTGCAGTGGGGGGCTGCCTGGTATGCGATGCACTCTCGAATCCTGCGTACCAAACCAGTGGAGTCCATGCTGGAAGGGACCGGAACTGCCACAGCACATGGTACCAAGCTAGCCCAAGTGCTCACCACTGTGGACCTCATTTCTCTTGGAGTTGGCAGTTGTGTGGGCACTGGCATGTATGTGGTGTCTGGCCTGGTGGCCAAGGAAATGGCGGGACCTGGAGTCATTGTGTCCTTCATTATTGCTGCTGTTGCCTCTATATTATCAGGTAAGCGGCGAGAGGGCAGAGTCCCGTGGCCAGGTTGCCTGCTGGCCAGGTTGCTGTGCATTCCATCCACACTTGCAGAGTATCTATTGCAACATTTGTGTATTTATGTGTTGCGGGGGCACATGCCAGAGCCTGTGTGTGGGAGTCAGTTCTCCCTTGCCACCATATGGGTCCTGAGCGTTGAACCCAGGCTGACAAGTGTGAACAGCTGACACCCTTCCTGCTGAGCCATCCCCTCAGCCTCTTTCAGAATAGTTAGTAATGAGCTGCACCAAGAGTGGCTTGTCTGCTTTTCTGGTCTCCAGTGCCATGTAGATAGTGGACTAGGTTTTGACCGGATTGTAATAGCTTTCGTTTTCTGTGGTTTGCAGTACAGGGAACTCCTCTGGTACCCCAGCTTCTGGTCTTCCGGCTTCTCACTCTGCTATGTTCTGGTTACTCTGTTTTAACGCTCCCTTTCCTTGGAAGATGAGCTGGGTCTTCTAGAGGGAGGAACAGAGCACTCCCCTAGTATAAAATAATTGCAAAGACTGTGCAGGTGGCCGAAGAACAAATCAATCGACTGGGATTTGATGAGCCTCAGGCTGGCCCTGGGAGGCAGAAGCCAAGCAAGAGGATCTAGTGCTGCTGTAGAATCATGACTATTCTTGACAACCTCAGCAAACCCGCCACCCATAGGGAGGTCAACAGCCCCTCTCTCCCTTGACCCAGGGTCATATAACTAATTCGAAAGCAGGAAGCAGGAAGCTGAGACCCACATGCTGATGATTGTGGAAAGGCTTTCCTGCTGTCTCTCTCCTTCTTTCTTCTTCTCTAGAGCTGCAGGCCATTGTAGGACAGCAGACATCTTAAGAAACAGAAAAAAGAAAAAGTGATTCTTGGTGGCTATGGCTTAAAACCATGAGATTTTGCTGCACATGGAGCTGCTAGTTATGCGTGTCAGCCAATGCACTGGCAGTGAGCCCTTGGGCTCTTCAACTGTTTCAGACACAGCGGTTCTTATGCAGGACTGGGGTTCTGTGACACATGCAGCATCACAAAAGTTCTAGAATGCCATTAATTCCTATTAAATGTTAATGTTTAGTCTCCATCTATGAAGGAGCAAGACAGATTACAAACAGCAAATTCAAAAAGTACACTGGCTGTGACCTAAAGTTTTTCTTTTAGTAAGAAAAGATCCAGTGGGACCAAGCCTCGCTGTCAGCTCTACCCATTTTCCTTTCCTGGAATCTATCTCTCTTTCTTCTGTATGAAAATGCGAACAACTAGGCTTATGCAAAATAAAGGACTTCTGCCCCTTTAAAATGAAATGCATTATTCACACGAATGAATTATTTGGCTACTTGAAACAAGTAATATGATTTCAATTCTTCCCAAATTTTATTCTTCATCATAGATTTATGGCTCTAAAAAGAGTATCCTTATGGAGCTGATTAGAGATGGCAGGACAGGAGACAGGCGTCCTGCTGGGAGGCAGCCCGCTTGCACTTCCATTTCTGTAATAGAACACCCTAACCAGAAGCAACTAAACGTAGAAAGTTTATTTCAGTTCACAGTTCCAGGGCTCAGACCATCACTGTGGGCAAAACCATAGCAACAGAATCTGCAAACAGCTGACCACGGGCAGGAACAGGAAAAAGATGGCATTCACGGTCACTTACCTGCTTGGTAGTGCTCAGTTCTATTTGTCTTCTCTCTTAGTCTTCAACAGTTCAGGACCCCCATCAAGAGAATGGTGACACCCACAGTGGCCAGGGTCTTCCAACATCAAATAACTTAAAGACAGTCTCCCATGGACATGCCCACAAACCAAGTCAATGTAGACAATGTCTCACTAAGACTCTTTTCCCAGGCGACACAGGAGCATAGGATAGACACATAGATAGATCCCTGCCTGTTAATGAGTACTATATAGCTTTCCCCATCCTAGTTGGGGACAGTCACCAGGCGGAGATGATTTCTGTATGTGAATCAACCTTCACATGCAATTGCATGCTGGGAGCCCATCCCCCTCTCCTCAGTGCTCGAAACACTGTATAATGTCTGCGTCTTCACTGATGGGGAGCTCAGAATCACTCAATCAGTATGAAGTTTGCACCAGCTGTTTGCAGCCCTGATGGGTCACACTGCTTTTCAGCTTTGCAGTGACATCACACTGCAGAGCTGAAGTCAGCTGTGGTGGGAGGGACGGCGTTTTGCTGCTGTTGTTTGCTGTGGAATTGGTTGTTTGGCATTTTCCAGCCTACTCCTAGCCTAGTTCAGCCACAGACCCATATGCCACTCAGCAGCTTATCTTCACCACTGCACCAGGCACAGGAGAGAAACGCCTGCCTCTCCTTCTCTCTCCAGATGGCCCCATCCCTAGCTTCTCTCTACACTCCCTGACTGACTCATCTGCCTGCTGAGACCAGCCAGGATCCTTCAGAGCCTCAGCCAGAGCCAAAACCAAAGAACTTGTTCCAATATTATCATATTTACAGTGGGTTTCTTCAGCCAGGTCTCACACTGTTGTGCGCTTTGGTGACAAATGTCCCCTCCATTTCCCTACCCCAGCCATCCCCATATCACTTAGAACTTAAACAACTTTCCCATTGTTTCATAACAACAGCCCAATTCCTCTCTGCCTCCACCCCTGGTGATACTTATCTGCCTTCTTCTGGCCTTCATTAAATCCTGACTCAGCACAAGGAAGCCTGGTCCCTACCACAGCAACAGTTACTGCTTGGTGATAAGAATGGAATGAAGAGAATGTTAAAATAACAGAATTTAGCTTGTCCCAAGCAGAGAGAAAAGAACAGTGGGATTAAGGGTGCTTGCAAGGAGAAGCAAATACTCTGAACATCAGGAAGGGTGAGAGTGATGGGACCTGGTTGAATTAGGAGGGTGACTGTGCATAGGGTCCAAAGATGCTCCCAAATGAAATGTCACAGTGAAGCCCATTCTTTTGTATGCTAACAATAGTTTCAGTAAATAGACAGGGGAAAGCGGTAAGATCAGTGGAAACTGCAGATTTCATTGAAGTCAGGAAAACACTGAAATAAAAATACTAACAAAGTGACGTCAGAGAGGGGAAAAAATGTGCAAAATATAAAACCTAAAGTAATATGTAGCTAGTAAGGCTGAGTTTAGACTTGGAACCCAGTTATTGCTACAAACTAGCTATGAAACTTGAGGCAAACGCTGGAGCTTCTCTAAGCCTTGGTTTCCCCATTTTTAAAATAAGATATATCTTTATTGTAAGTTGCTATGAGATCTAAATGAAATGCCTATTAAGCTCCTGATACAATGCCTAGCACACAGCACTAAGAAAGTTTTGTGTACCTGCTATAAAATACAGTATTTTGTCTCACTCTATCTTTTTAAGCTAGGTGTATTATTCTATTTCTATTACTTTAACTGAACATCAGAATCTAGTGTGTGTGTGTGTGTATGCTACGTGTGTATGTATGTTGTGTGTGTATGTATATTGTGTGTGTATGTTGTGTGTATATGTTGTGTGTGTTATGTGTGTGTGTGTTACGTGTGTGTGTGTATGTTGCATGTGTGTATTTGTATGTGGCATGTGTGTGTATGTTGCATGTGTATGTGTATGTGGCGTGGTGTGTGTGTCTCCGTGTGTGTGTATGTTGCATGTATGGGGGGGTATGTTGCATGTGTGTGTTGCTTATCTTGCCGTTTTGGAGGCTCAAGAACTCAGCAATGGCTCTAGCGGCTCCCTTCTGACTACACCACAATGTGGTCAAGGTCAGCCAAGGACCTTATCTCTTTCCTATGTATTCTAGACACAAATCTTTTATTAAATGTGTAGTTTTGTTATATTGAGACATGGTCTCATTATGTAGCCTTCACAAGCCTAAACTCACTATGTAGACAAGGCTGGTCTCAAACTCATGGAGGTCCACCTGCCTTTGCAACTCAAGTGGTACAAGATGATGTCATACCTGGCTTTAAATGTGTAGCATTGTAAATGTTTTCTCCTAGTTTATGGCTCTTCTTTGAATTTATATTTATATTTTAAAATACTAGTGTCCAAAATACATGCCCTGAAATTCTACTTCATCTGGAGCCAAAGGGGGTGCCCTGGGGCTGATGTTTCCTTTTGACCCCTTAGGCGGTTACCATCCAGCCATAGTTGGGAACTGCTGTGCAGGAGGAAGCAGGACCGACCAGCCACAGCTGGGACCCACATGGGAGGAAGCGTGCAAAAAATGAGTTCTGTATGACCAGCAGACTCAGGGGATTATGCTGCATAAGCCTTTGTGGAACATGAAACAAGCAGGACTATAAAGCTACTTTCTCTGCAACTTACCATGACCCAGAGATCCTGCAACCCCCGCGCTCCACTCTGGCATGGCCACTGCCCTCTGGCCTGGCCCAGGTGGTGGACGTTTTATCAGAGGAAGCAGCTAGTACCCAGCTTCTCCGCTTCTGTCCAAAGGCCTTATCTGCTCTTTAATGACTCCACAGGCCCTGTGCCCTGCCAAGCCTCCAAAGCCCCTTTGATATTATGGTTTCAATAAAGAATATCATTTTTTTTTCTTACCTATGGCTCTATGGAGAGCGGGTGGAGGCAAAATGGCTTGTGCCATTTCTAATTTACTTGGCTGCCGATAAGACAAAGCCGAGTCATTCTGCCCACAGCGTCTGGCCATTTACAGTCGGAAGAGACACCCCGAGCCTGAGGGGGAAGAGTGAAGCTTGATGGTTTTTCCCTGGGTTTCTGTCTAGTTCTCTTTTAGTCTGATTAAGACTGAACTCGCATGGCTAAGGAGAAGCAGTCAGCCAATCCCGACACTTGTTAAATTGGTAAGGTTAGATGCCACTTGCCAGACATGGGGCAATTCAATGACACAAGCAGATACACATATGAGTCAAGCAGTGGAGACAAAAGAAAACCAGATGTGCACATAATAAATGGGACATTCAAGAGACTATGACGCTTAGAATAGAGAAAGTTTGGACGGATGAAGGCCAGCGAGGAAGAGGAGGACAAGCTGCCTCTATCCAAAAAAAGACTTGTAATTGGTTAAGAAAATATTTTCAAACAATGTGAGAACAATGGATTTGACAACATAGTTCTGGCACCAGAAAGTAGCAAGAAGGAGCACACAGAACCCCAGTGTGCTGAGTTCTCCTGTGGGCACAGCATTCCTGTCTTCCTCACCTCAGGGAAGGAAGTGACTTCATCCTGCTCCGGGAGAACCCAGAGCCACAGTATGAAGGGACTTCCTGTGAGACCCACAGCTCTTTAGTGAGAACCAGAGCTCAGACTGGAGACCCAAAGTTCTTCCTTTGTATCCTTGAAGCCAGAAACTTATTCAATAGAAATGGATTGATGAATTGTCACCAATTTGCATTGATTGTTATAAAAAGACAACAGCCGTTGAGATGGCTTGGTAGGTAGACACCTTCCACTAAGTTTGATGACTTGAGATTTATAATTGGGATCCACATGGTAGGAAGAAAGAACCAACTTCCACAAGTTATCCTCTGATATCCATACAGGCACCAAGGCA
The DNA here is from genome assembly GCA_004025045.1 of Sigmodon hispidus. NCBI lineage: Eukaryota > Metazoa > Chordata > Mammalia > Rodentia > Cricetidae > Sigmodon > Sigmodon hispidus. The sequence goes on from PVIH01007827.1 coordinate 48,578, forward strand.
CACTTATGTGGAGAGAGAGAGAGACAGAGAGAGAGACAGAGAGAGAGAGAGAGAGAGAGAGAGAGAGAGAGAAGCCCAGGATACCAAGTGTTTTTTCTTAGCATTTAACATGTGACTTAGCATTAGACCTGGGCAGACATATCTGGTCTGTATGTAGTATATATACATGTATATACAGTACATACAGCCATGATTGCAGTGATGAGTGGGCCAACACAAAATAGTAATCATTAGATTTTTCGGTAATGTTTTTGTAACTCAACTGTGCAGTTCTTAAGCATGAACTTTGTACATGGCAACACCGTGATACAATGTCAATGGTTGGACATACCTGCATACAGGTGTGTAATGTGTGCTTTCACCATCCTTAACAGTGTGAGTCTCGGGGCTAGAGGTTAAAAGCACTGGCTACTCTTCCAGAGGTCAGTTCCTAGCAACCACATGGTGGTTCACAACCATCTATAATGAGATCTGGCGCCCTCTTCTGGTCTGCAGGCAGAATACTATATAATAGTAAATAATAACTTTCAGTACCTCCAACCTGTCATCAGATGTGACCATAACGATGGACTCCTGGAGGAGACACAGGATAATGTGAAGAGCCTTATTTAGTGTCTACCTTTCCAACCTTGCTGGCCTGCTCCTGAAGCCATTTTGACCCAGAGTTCTGACATTGACCCTTGGGCTGCATGCAGTATCATGGTCAAGGAAAGAATTAAAGAGTCAAAGTACAGATATTCATATGTATGTACAGATATACATATAAGTACATACATACATATATATACATAGATACACATATGGGTGCATATATACATATATACATAGACAGATACAGACACACATATGGGTGCATATATACATATATATACCTAGACAGACACAGATATACAGATTCTGATGAGTTTCTATTTCATCTTTAGGCACAACAAACCATTTTCATTCCCCTAGTGAAAACCAGATTTGGATGAACCAGGAGGGCTGGGGCCCAGTGGCCCCCTTTCCATGACCTAATATAATATTTATTCCATGGACTTGTCTGTTTCCTCTAGCAATTTCCCTTCACCACACCAGAATATGAGAGGTCGGCTTTAAAGAATGTGGTAAGGAAATGCATGAGCAAATGCATACCTGCCCGCAGCCAGACCCTTGCTTAATGTCAAACTTTATTATTGTTGTTATGTTTATTGGACAAATGTTATACAGCAGCACAGTATAACCTCCCACCAGATGGCTCCTGTTTATGGTCATCATTATAACTAAACTCTTGAAGACTTTTAATATAATATGCCTGGCATCAGCTGTGGAACAATCCGAAAAGAAAAAAGAATCATAATGCTGAGATGGATGAGAGTGTAAAGGCTCTTGCTCTCAAGCCTGAGGACCTGAGTTCCTTCTCTTCTGGGAGCAGAGAATCAGTTCCCACATACTGACCTCTGGCCTCTACACACATGTGGACACACACAAAGACAATTTTTTAAAGAAACACCATTATAATATTCATTTTACGGATAACAGCACTGAGGCCCGGAGATGTCAGGTGACCTCTGTAGGGTGCTTTGGTCCTCGGGGCTCCTGGGACCATTGTCCACAAGCAGCTTCAACAAGACTCCCACTCCCAAGTCACAGCCTACCAAGTGAGGGATTCCTTCCCACCTGGAGCTCTGAACACATCCACAGCTCTCCCCATGATTATAGGACTTTTGCGGGTCAAGACTTCTGTTAAGTTGGGTCATGAAAAGATCTTCTAAGCTCAGCATCTTCTGTCACTTGTCAGCAGCAAAAAGAAAGGTACTGTGGAGGTCATGTTAGGGCTTAGGACTTGATGGACAGCTTTGGAGGGTGGCTGTCAGGTCAGAAAAGGCATGTGCATCTCAATAGAAATTTGCACTTTTCTCAACAGCAGTTGAGAGGGTGAAAACCAGTTTCCTCTGGAAAATCTGGGCAACTATTACATCTTCTGCAGCCCCTAGTAGGTGGACAGTACAGTGGCAATGGAGCTTGCAGACTCTGGGCTCAGCATGGTGGGAGCTGCTGCTGAGCATAGGAAGGATGCCAAGACAGCAGGCTTAACGGTCACCTGTGAAGCAATTCTGATCATTGCCAAAGCCAGTCAGGCCTGGGCCAGAAGTCAGGACACCCGAGACCTCATTCAGCTCTGCCCCTCAGCGGCTCAGGGTCCTTGGACAGATCACCCCAACTCTCAATCTCTGTCCCTTCTCTACAAAATGAAGAGCTTGAATCAAGTCCCCTGTAGTAAGAGTGAAGGCTGAAGTAGAACTGAGGAGAGTGAGGAGGCCCTTGTCTGCCCACAGCAAACTATTTCATAGCACCTGGAAGTCAGGCATATGAGCCCTCCTGACTAAAGACCCGCCATGCCGTTTACTCCTTATGTGACGTAACCTAGAACATCCAGAACAGGTGGAAAGTTACAGGCATGCTAGAGTATTAATCCCTCAGCCTTCAGGGAATCTAGAAAAAGGCTGAGGCCCCAGGTTAGTTACCTCTACCCATGAGTGCCTTATTCTTTTATATATATCTTCCTTACAACAGTGGCACAAATATAAATTCACAATGTGGGAAAGATGTAATCTATAGTTCTCGTACTCTATCTAGACCTCGGACTTATCATCTTTAAATGAATATAATAAAGGTTTCAGTAACATGAGCATTTTGAGGATTATGACTACGTATGCCAAGTTCTACGTAATAGAACCCACACAGAGCACTATGGCCAGCAATAGTCACTTTATTATTATTATTACTATTATTATTATTATTATTATTATTATTACCACCACACTAACCTGATGAGATGAGGGCCCTTCTTAATGCAGAAGAGCTGTCCAGGATTCCAAATCAGAAGTCCCCAATCTATCCTCAGCAAAAAGACTCAAGAGGCAGGCTTCCTGTGCATGTAAACTAAAGAGGGTATACTTTTATCCTTGAAGGTATCTAAACCAGAGGAATTATCTTTTCTACAGAGACAGTCCTTTTCTAAAAGGGAAAATGAACTGGATCCCATAGCAAAGTGATAGCCAAGCATGCAGATCTGCAAGGCATGGCACTACCAAATAGCTACAGGATAAAAACCTCAGAACAGAAAGCCAGTGATTGAGAGTTAATACCAAAGCTCAGCAACCTGAACTTTGTCACCTGGGTCTACCTGGCTGACCAAGGTAGCTCAACTTTTTTGACGGTGCCGGTCTATCATCTCACACTGGCCCACCGCTTCCATCACTTGTGCTCAGGTGCTGGCCGCACACGGTCACAGCCACCCAGGGGAATCAGAGAGCTTCCAGCATATTCCATTTGCATCATGCAGGAAATGAGAACATCAAAACAAAATAAAAAGGAGCTGTGGGCAGAGCTTCGTTAAGCGACTAAACATGGGTGGAAATGAATCAAGGAAGTAAGAAGGGAGAAAGAAATGAATGCAGGGCAGTAGACAGGAAAGAGGCCAAATCTTCACACCAGCAAATAGGACATGGGCTCTTGCAAGCCATAAAGATCGTTGAAAGGCCACCTAGGGCATGGAAATGGCAGCTTCTGGGTACTAATAGAGGCAAATGTCACAAAGCAAAGGGTGGCATTAGCATGAAGAAGAGGAAATGGAAGGAAACTGAATGGGCCTTCCATGTGCTTTCTTCCTGATTACAGCCTTGACTGTGCTGTATGGAGAACATTGCCTGCCCACTGTGTACCACAGACGCTTTGTGGTGTGCCCTCCACTGGCCATCTTCACAGATGCACTGGAGTCCAGAATGAGGGCTCATCAACACTCCAGAGGCAGACAGATCTCTATTCAAGGCCAGCCTGGTCTACATAGTGAGTTCCAGGACAGCTGGGGCTGTATAGTGAGGGGCTATCTAAAAGAGAAAGGAAGGGAGGGAGGGAGGGAGGGAGGCTGGCCGTCTCCTGCTCCTTAAGAAGAAGTGTTGAAAAGCACTTGGGAAGAGGATAACCGGCTGTCACTGCCTCTTTGTCCTTTCTGCCCAAGACCGTGGCAGCCCAGTTGTCAAGAGTCCTTGAGAAGCAAAAGCAGATCTCACCAAAAGAGATTAGCAAGAAGTAGATTTCTCTCACAACTTCTCATGGAAGGCATGGAGCAGAAAAGGTTTCTATCAAAGACATAAATCCCAGGAGGGAAATTATCTGGCTTCTGTTTTAGAAGTGTATTGAGCAGAAATAGCCTGATCTAGACCCTAGATCATCTAGATCTAGAATAATTCCAAATACCCCTGTCAGTGCTGAGTCCTGAAATCATCAGCCAGCATTACACCAGGAACCATATATATGTCATCCAAGACACAGAACAACCTATACAATAGGCATCATTACCATTCTCCAGGCAGGGAAGCCAAGGCTCTGCCGAGGACCAACACAGGCCAGATGATTGGCTCAGGAAATGACTCACCCGCTGAGCATCCTCCCATTAGATACAACCAGCTGAGTACCACATCAGTTGTGATCACTAGCCACAGCTTTAGCTCATCATGTGATGGAAACTATACCTCCAGTAATCTCCAAAATATTTTTACAGATGGATATTTCAAAAAAAAAAAAGAGTAAGCAGGTGGGCTATTTTGCACTTAGTAAACCAATTACTCAACTTAATCTGATTTGGGGAACAATTCTCTATTCAGATAGCTGATTTCTTTCTTATTTGAATGTAGATGTATTGGTACTGGTTTTGGGAAATTCTGAGGACTCTCTGCCACCTACCTGACTTTACTGGAGTACTATCAGGTGATGATGTCAGGCCCTCCCTGATTGATGGTGCTGGCTGCGCCTGAACTAATTTGACAGAGAAATCATAAGTCTCTTCTTTGACACAAATAAACAGAGGCATTCCCAGACAAATTGCTTTTCTTCCAGACACATTTGTAAAAGTTGCCTGAGTTTTTGTGACAGGCAACAAGATGTGCAAGGTTGCTCAGGTAAGAGACGTGATGATGCAGCGGGAGGGAGATGCAGCCCGGTACATCACACCCTGAAAAGAAAACCAGAGATGTTCTTGGCTACCCAAGAGCATCAAGAATAGGGCCTAAGGACAAGTTTGCTAGGTCTAGCCCCATGCAATTTGAGGCTCAAAATAATTATTTCTCAGAATCCAGAAACCTGCTTCTCAAAGGAGACAGTTGGGATGGGAACATTTCATCATATGACATTTGGAATTAGGTATCATAGAAAAAGTAGATGCTTCCAACAGGAGTCACACTCTATTTCTCTCTAAAGCTTGGTAATTTCTCTTTATATCCTAGTCCCAATTACATTTCAAAAGGACTAGCCACCTGGTAATATATGCAGTGTCTTGGTCCCACTGAAAATGTATCAAAGAAACAGATGTTCATGAAACCTAAGAAGACAGGAGGTGACATCTATCAGCAAAACGCCATATTTGGTGAGGACATTCTCAAAGACATGCCTGTGGCTCAGCAGCAAATCACACCATGGAGACTCCCTCCTGCGGCTGGGGTTTGGTGGCTAATTAACAGTAAGCATGTGAAGAATCACTGAGTCATCCATCAGCCCAGCCCACCAGCCACTGGCGGGGGTGAGGGGGCCACAACTTTCAGGAATCAGTTCTCTTCCTCATCCATTTAGCTCCAGGGGACTAAACGCAGGGTGTAGGGCTTGGCAACAAGGGCCTTTACCCACTGAGCCCTCTTGCTGGCCCATGAATTCAAGTGTTTAATAAAAGAAATTGTAGCTCCTTAGTCTCAGGACCTGCTTGCCTATAGGCCAGTCTGGTAAGATCACTTCCGCAACTGATGTCCCCTCCTCCCAAATGACTCTACTTTGTGTCAAGTTGACATGAAACCAGCCTGCACATGAGCACGCATTGGCCTCTGATCTGAGCCCAGGTGTTTAAGATCATATTAGTTGGCTTTGCATGCCATGTACACATATGTAACTGTAAAATGCACACATTGTGTGTTCAGAACCAAGGCTGAAGTGAAGTCATGCCATGAAACCAAGTAAGCATGGCCAGAAATGCCTAGATTTCAGTGCACATTTGATCTTGAATTAATTTGGGACCATTGTTCATAGAGAAAAGTTTCTCTGTTGTCAAATTTTTCCTTCCATTATGCAACCAGTCCTTGTCAGCCTTAACTATCAACTTGACACAGCCTAGAGTCAGTTAAGAAAGGAGTCTCAACTGAGAAATTGTCCGGATCAGATTGGCCTGTGGGCATGTCGATGGGGGATTGTCTTGACAGTTAACTGAAGTAAGAAGGCCCAGCCCACTGTGGGCAGCACCATTCTCTAAGCATGAATGGGTCAGCAAGCAGCATTCCTCCCTGGTTTCTTCTTCAAGATCCTGCTTGAGTTCCTGTCCTGGCTTCCCTCAATGATAAACTGTGACCTGTGAGCCGAAGCAGACACATCCCTCTCCTATGTTGCTCTCAGTCACAATGTTTATCACAGCAACAGAAAGGAACCTAGAGCACAGCCCCATATAGGGTTATGGGACAGTTTAAAAAGCTGAGCAAAAGAATATAAAGGTCCACCAAAGGGAGATGCATTTCTGTGGTTCACCTCTCACCTCAAACCTAACATAGACAAGCAGAGATATGACTTTTCTAGGGAGTTGGGTAAATACAATGAATGAATGAATTGGAAAGCTATCGAGATTGACTGTTAAAATTCAATTACAGTCCCAGAATTATCATTAAGTAAACCTGTAAGTTCACATCTGGCACATCATCTATAATTCAATAACCCTGATGAGTGATCAATAGCTATTATTGTTTGGACATTCTTTAAAAGTCCATGTGTTTAAACTCTGGGTCCCCAGCTGGCAGTACTATTTGGAAAGCTGGTAGAACCTTTGGGAAGTAAGGCATGGCTGACAGATTGACAGGTCACTGGAGATAGATAGGTCTCTGAATGCTATAACAGAACATGCTTCCAACTGAGCTCTCTGCTTCCTGGTCCACTGAGATGCAAAGAAGCTGAGCCTCCCGCTCCCACCAGCACAGACAGAGCCACCCCACCATGAAGACCATGCTCCTTACACACACACTCACCTCTGTGGGATGCCATAGAGCATTCCATAAATACTAGGCAACATGGGACCAGCTCTGCATTAAACTCCTTCCCAAGTCAAACAGTTATTTCAGGGTCAGGACATCTTTATAACTTGCAGACTGTATCTGTAGCACATGCTAGAGCCTAGCTTAGTTGTAGGTAGCAATGAATGTTACACAAAACAGGATAGGAAGATACTTGGGAAGGTGCTGAGTTAGCTGGTAAGTAGACTGGGAAATTAGTGCAAGTAAGCTAAGTGCTTGGGGAAGGTCCCCATGTGGTGTGATTGGCACTCTAGGGCAAGTGACCAGTAGCTTCAATCCTTCGAGTAAAAGAAAAAAAATCCTTCTATAAATCCTTTTATGAAAGTTCTGGTGCATCTAATGATGGAATATAGAAAGATATTAAATTCTTGTTTCTTACTTTTTAATTTTTGACAGTGTTATATATGTATACAATATCTTGATGCCATAATCATCCCCCATTCCCCTCTTTTATTTCCCCACCTCTGCTGACTCCCTTCTTTCCACCTAGTCCCCTTCTTCTTCCATGGTGTGTGGTTGTGTGGTGTGTGTTTATGTGTGTGTATGGTGTGAGGGGAGGTGTGGAGAGGTGTGCAGGTGTGGTGTGTGTGAGTATGTGGGGCAATGTGGAGGTGTGTGTGTGTGTGTGTGTGTGTGTGTGTGTGTGGTGTGTGGAGGGGTGACTCACTGAATTTACTTAAGGTTGTCATGAGCATAGATACTGTTCAGTACAGTGTGGACAGACTACCAGGGCCACACTACTGAAGAAAATCACACCCACCCAGATCCGAATCCACCAGCTGCCAATAGCTCCCCAGGGAAGTCGAGACCTCATTAGCACCTCCTTCATCATGATGGGATGACAGGCCCCATCTCATGCAGGAAGCCACAGCTACTGTGTGTTCATGATTGCAATGGCCATGTTAAGGCCAGAAGACAGTGTTTTGTGGCACTCTATAACCCACTGAGACCACTCAACACTGACAGTATGTGCACAGGGCTATCTACTGGAGGGTGAGCAATCGGCCAGAGGCCATACTCATAAGTAAAACTCTTTTTTGCAGCCATCAACTGCCAGTATCCCAGCTAGGGCTGGTGTCCCATAAGCCCCTCCCCATGCATGGTGGAATATTGGCAGGCTTGATTTGTGCAGGGCTGTTTGAAGCTGCAGCTGCAGCAGCTACTGAGCTCATGGGTTCAATGGCTCTGTCATGCCCAGAAGGCACTATTTCCTTATCTCTGGCTCTTCCAAGCTTCCTGCTCCCTCTTCCATCATGTTCTCTGAGACTTGTCGAATTTGGAACGGTGTGTAACTTCCTTTATGAATAACTATGTCCTTATATGTGCACCTTTGTCTTCCCCCTTTGCTATAGTCAGTATTTCCACAGCTAGCGCTTAAAAAATACCACCCTCAAACAAAGAGCATCTTCTGTAATCTGTAAAACTACAAGGGAGATGTCACTGTACAGTCTACCCCACCACCATTGGCGGTGTCACCCTGTGTTAGGCTGCACTGGGGGTATCTCCCACCTAAGGAGCACTTGGTTAGCACTGCATGGTTTTGTTTAGCGTGACTCCAGGAGAGATAAGCTATATTGTACATATTTATTTGGATATATACATCTGCATGCCGTAGGTAGGTTTATAATCTAGGTGTGTAACAAGCCATTCCAGCTAGGTTTGTGCAAGCACAGTATTTACACAGCAAGGAAATCCTCTAACAACACATTTCCTAGAACACATTTCATAGAACATGTCCCCGTCAGTAAGTGACTTTATGTGGACTTTTGAGTGATGATGCTAACAGCTCAGATATCCCTAATCTCTCCTCTTAAGAGTGTCAGGCACCAAGATGCTAGCTGATCTCCAGAAGACCGCTATCTGTTCTGTTTGTCCCTTACAGGTGTGTGCTATGCAGAGTTTGGAGTTCGAGTCCCCAAGACCACAGGATCTGCCTACACCTACAGCTATGTCACTGTTGGAGAATTTGTGGCATTTTTCATTGGCTGGAACTTGATCCTAGAGTATTTGATTGGCACAGCAGCAGGTGCCAGTGCCCTGAGCAGCATGTTCGACTCCCTGGCAAACCACACCATCAGCCGCTGGATGGTGGACACAGTAGGAACCCTCAATGGCCTAGGTGAGACTGGATCAATCTCTCCCCTAACATACAAAATCATGGGCCAGATGGATAGATTCCCCTTTAAGAATGCAACCTGGAGACTGGCAAGGTGGCTCAGTGTGTAAAGTACATGCTGGGGCAAGCTGAAGACCTGATTTTGGTATTCCCAGAACACACACACACACACACACACAGAGAGACACACACACATACATAGACACACAGAAAGACACACACACTGACAAAGACCCACAGACACACACACAGAGACACATACACATACAGACACACACAGAGACACACACACACAGAGACACACACACACATACATAGACACACAGAAAGACACATACACTGACACAGACACACAGACACACACACAGAGACACATACACACACAGACACACACAAACACACACACTCCAATTTGGAAAAATGTGTCAAGAACTTTAAATGCTTCCTTTTGTTTTTACAAAGCAATTCTTCACTTTAAAGAATTATCCTGATTTTCATGAATAAATACATCATACAAAAAGACACTCATCCCAGCCTTATTTTTAAAGGACACATATTCACACATTCCTTATCTGAGATTCTTGGGACCAGTAGTTTTTTGACCTTGGGGATTTTTAATCTTTAGACTATTTATTTACCTATATACAATAAGATACTATGATTGGCCATTGATGACACCCAGCTCTGATACAAAATTCACTGTGTTTTTATATATCTCTTAGACAAATAATATATTACACAAATTTCATTGTATGTATAAATATTCAGATTTCACAGTATCTCAAATTTAGGATTTTTAGAATATGAGTATTCAGTGATAATAATTATTGAAAATTCTTCAATAAGACAAATGACCATGTGAATTGTGGGTACAAATTATTTGCCTGACAACTAAAAAGTGACTAAGGAGATCATAGCATAGATTATGTATTAATATGTAATGTACTGCTGCACATCAAAGGACATAGGCTGCACTGTACACATACCTGTCAATAGCTATAAAAATAAAATTAATGCAACTAAGGAGACTGGAAAAACTTCACCAGTGGTTACATTGTAAATTTTCTTCCATTTTTCATAATTAAATATTTTGACTTCCAAATTTAAAAAAAAAATGGTTTTTTGAGACAGGGTCTCTCTGTGTAACATCCCTGGCTGTCCTAGAACTTGCTTTGTAAACCAGGCTGGTCTCAAACTCACAAAGATCTGCCTGCCTCTGCCTTCCAAGTGATAGGATTACAGGTGTGTGTTACCACTGTCCTGCTACAAATTTTTTTTAATTAAGAAATAAAATTATTCCAGTTCAACCAACATTCACAAGGCATCCTGTTACTGAGCAAGAACTGAGTGGGTTAAGGGTCATTTAATAAATGCCAAAAGACAACCATTCTAATGCCTAACCCTAACGCTAACCCTAACCCTTCCATATTCATTGGACTCACAGAAGCTTTGGAGTCTTGCCTCAGCTTTTCCCAAGACAGTAGCTCAGTAGTTCAGTACATCTGAGACCTTGAGTCCAGTCCCTGAGTGCATGTAATATGCATGGAGGCGGGGTGGAGGAGAGTCCAAAAAGAATTCTGAGGCTATGTCAAATCATTTGACTTTAGTGTACTTATCTCAGAAAATAATTGACAAAAATGCTGACCAGGGCTGAAGAGATAGCCCAGTGGTAAAGCACACATGCTGCCCCTCCTCCCTGGACCTGAACTTAGTTCCCAGCATCATGTCAGCCTCCAATAACTCCAGCTCAGAGTATCCAAGGCCTATGGTCTCTGCAGGTACCTGCACTCATGTGCACAGACTCATGCACAGGCATACACAGAAAGAGACACACAATTACAAATAACAATTGTTTTAAAGTCTTCTCTTTAAATTACTGATCACCCCAATGCCACGATAACAACAATAGAGACCATGGCTGTATTCTGATTTCATAACATTTTAATTCTGAAATGACCCAAAATCAGCCATCCGTCTAATCATTCACTTTGCAGATGAGGTCCAGAAAGATGAGGCTTTGTGCCCAAGGCCACAATGAGGGCTCTTGGCAAAGGACAGCTGGAATGCGGGCTCCCTGGCTGCAGAGGCAGTACCTCTTCTTCTCCACAGAGGGCAGGCCTCCACTGGCCAAAGGGCAGACCAAGCCTGCAGAATCTGTGCACCAGGCATTTTCTCTCTGTAACCCCACACTGCAAATGAGAGAAGAAAAGGCTCTTAAAATGGCTTTCAAACATGTGCATTTTGAAACTTTCGAATAAAGAAAGATTGAGACACTGGGATAGAAATCTTACAGATTACAGGCTAACAATAATGACGATGAAGAAGTCTTTAAAGGATGTAGTAGACCTAGACATCTGCCACAAATGTCCCGAGATGCTCTTGATTTTACGTGTATTTGCTATGCTCCCACAGGCATTTTGCAACTGTCTCATTACATGTTCCCAAATGTTGATCTACTGTATCAGGTAACCCTACCTGTGTCCCAAACTTCCTCATTTGCAAATAAACACTTACACCTGCTTATGGATCATACAGTAGCATGTATATGTGTACACACAGAGAGACAGACGGATGACAGAACCTTCGCTGACCGACTAACTACTACGCTACTAGTTAGTCATGCAGATGTGATGGGGCAGAGTGATTCACTGGGCCTTTGCTTCTCTTTAGAGAATACTAATCATATCTCCTCTTGTAGGGAAGGGAGAAGAGTCATACCCAGATCTCCTGGCTCTGGTGATTGCTGTCATTGTCACCATTATTGTGGCTCTGGGGGTGAAGAATTCTGTGGGATTCAACAACGTCCTCAATGTCCTGAACCTGGCAGTGTGGGCGTTCATCATGATTGCAGGCTTCTTCTTCATCAATGGCAAATACTGGGCTGAGGGCCAGTTCTTGCCCCACGGCTGGTCAGGGGTGAGTTCAGTCCCAGAGGCTGGTGCCTTCCACACTGGGAACCATCTAAGACACATTTTCAAGAAACTGAGTTCTTTTAGTTGAGAATATTCTAAAGAAGTCCTTGAATTTTTAACTTGTTTACCGGTTTCATGGGCATGTGCTGACACCCCAATCTATACAGATTGACAGCAATAGAGTAGATGGGTACATTCTCTCAACATGCCTACTTCCATGCTAAATGCTGTACACATCATCTCATCACATCATCATAACCTTGGACAGAAAATATTCGTAATTGGGACTGAAGAACAAAAGCACCCATACCCAGAGAGGGCCAGTGGCTCCCTACTAAGAAACACGCCAGTGGCAGAATCAGAACCCAAAGCTGGGAGTATTGAATCCAAAGACGGTGTAGGAACAGCTGAACTCTGTGGACAGCATCTGCCAAGCACAGCAATAGAGAAATTAGTGAAGGAAGCCAGGAAGAGGGGATGGATGGGAAAGGGCTGAGTTTTGCCTCAGTGTAATGAGGGGGGGATCATTTATAATCAAACTCCAAAATCTGACCCTGGAAAGAGCTTTCTGCTGGGGCCTGAGAGGCACGTAGTCTAGCTAGCATAGTCTGGGCAGCAAGAGGTCTTCAGAGTCCAACTCCAGGACCTGGCAATGGTAAAACGTAAGTCGGGGTGCTGGATTCTTTATGCTAAGGGTGGCTCTAAGTCTCACCTGACTTTTTTCTACAGTGTAGGTAGAAAGTATTTATTTTGTGTGTTTATTGATCTTTGAGCATGAGTCAGAAATGTTCCAGATGGCAGGCAGCTTCTCATAAATTCCCAGGCCCTGTCCTCTCATGTCACAAGTGAGCGACTGTCCAGTAGCCCAAGAGCCGAGTCGGCCAGTGTGGGATTGAACACAAATGCAGGATTCTGCTCAATTTTCTGCTTTTGTAGCTTTTGCTTAGACTGGTTTTCCTCCAAGACGTCCAGGGATCAGAAATCACTCTTGGAGAACACTCAAAATAACTTCTTTTTATTCTAAGCCATGCCATGCTACTCAGTGCAGAGAAATAAGCAAGTCATTTAAGCCAAAAGTGTGAGTGTGCCGCTAAAGTGTAGGAATTCCAGAGAAGCACAAAGCGCATCCCTCCTCTCTGAAATGAATAAATGCTGAAACTGGCCGAAACCAGAAAGGGAGACAAAGAAGCACTGTTGGATCCCAAGTCTGCATTTGTTTTATGATACAAATTGTTCTTTTCCTATCACAAAAGAGAGACAACGATTATAGGAGTGGAAACAAGGAATCTTTCCTGGACCCAGATGCATTCTTACTGTAACTCATGAAAGCGTTCTCACGGTTTTCTGGACACTGTGAGGGATGACTTACTGGAAGATGCTGGGCACCATCTCCCTTCTGTGTTCTCAGTTCTTCTCACTGCCAAGGGAGGAGACAAACTTGCACCAAATGCTTGCAGGAAAGGACCCGCTCTGGGCTGCCTTTGTGGTACTGTGAGGGTGATGCTTGCCATGCTAGGCGCTGCCTGGTCAGTAATCCATCAATGCTGTCCTGCCCTTAAAGCCAAATGCTAAAGCAGGTGGTATTTTATCCAGCCATACATTTGGAGAACACAAGGCCCTGAGAAACTGGTAATGCACTTGATCTCACCTCACGTCACTTAACCAGTCAGGGCAAGGGCTGATGTTCCTGGCCAGGGCTCTCGGATTCTCAGACCTCTCCTCTCTTTTTGGTACTATGTGTATACTATGCTCACCTCTCCCCTCTAAGCATTCTTAAAAAAATAATGATGATGAAGAGGGCTGGAAAGATAGCTTGCCAGGTAAATCATTTGCTGCATAGTCAACAAGCACGGAGATCAAGGTTTGAATGCTCATAACCCCCATAAATGCCAGCTAGGTAGCAGGGTGCCCAACAGTAACTGCCAGGTAGTCAGAGTGCCCAACAGTAACTCCAGCCATTGGAAGGCAGAAACAAAAGATCCTCGGCAAGATGGCTGGCTAAACAACAGACCCTACCTCAGGGAACATGATGGAGAGCGACAGAGGAAGACTCTTGCCTGCACACAGGCACACATACACACGTATGCCTTTGGAGATATAAATACCCATGCACATAAAATTACAATAAAAATAAGGCAACTGATCTTACCTATTTTTTTTAAACTTTCATGAAGAATTAGAATATTGGGATTTTTTTTCACATGCACTGGTATTTTGTCTGCATGTGTGTTTGTGCACCATGCTTTTGCAGTACCTGCAGGGGCCAAAAAGGAAAGCAAATTCCCTGGAGCTAGATTTACAGATGATTGTTGGCCACAATGTGGGTGCTGGGAATGGAAGCTCCATCGTATGGAAGAACAATAGCTTTTCCTAACTACAGTGCCTTCTTTCCAGCCCCTGAACTGAAATACTGAAGCTGAAAGAAGCATTAAGAAATAACAAGTTCATGTCTTTGCTCATACTGAATGTGCACCACACAAACAGAAACTCAGCCCACTGTGAGGGCTGGGAGTGAGGGGCTCTATACAGTCAATCTTTTGTTCTTGTAAAGAAAGTGGATGCTTCTTTTAGCCCCTTTCTTTCCTCTGTTCTGGGGTCTTCTACATCCTTACCCAATCCAGAGGCTACTGCTTCAAAGAGTCCTCAGACTAGCTTTGAAGGCCAGCTTATGCACCCTGAATTCTCACTTGACTTTATAGAAAGAAAAGAGGGTCTAGATTTAGGTGTAAAGAAGAAAAGGAATAATGATTTCCCTCACCTTCTCTTTGTGACAAATACTTTTATTTATTCTTCATAGGAGCCCTGGGAACAGCAACACTCTCCACTTTTACATGAGAACATCTGAAGTTCTATCCAAATGACAGCGATAGTAGGCAATCTAGTTGAAACCGAATTCCAGTCTTGGGTGAACCTAAGTCCATATTTTCTCCTCCGTCCCTGGTTGAAACCCTGAGACCAGCCAATTTTGTTTACTCGTCTGGCCACTGATCTCACCTAGAAAGTTGAGTAAACTAGAAAAGCTTGGCTGTGGACTGAGATTTTTAATGAATATCTATTATCTCTGAAAGAAACAAATGAACATTCCTGTGCTGTGACAAAAAAATATATTATCTGAGCAGGATGAACAGTGTGTGAGCTGTTCACTCACCCCCTGCTTTCTGCCTGACCTTGGATATTCTGCATGTGCTCCCCAGTGAACAACCAGGACTTGTTCTTTCTCAACTTTGGTTTCAGATCAATTTTCTTGTCCAGCAAGGCCACCATGAACTTAAACACATACTATAGAAGCCTGGCACCATCTCTCGACTCATTTAGTAAATGTATTCCCACACTTACCTAACACATGTCAGCAAGAATGTTTCCTTAATCAGTGGCTGCATGAATGTCTGTGCTGCTTAGGGTACCCTGGCACACCACTGCTAACTAGGGCACTAGTGCAGAGTTCCGGTAACTTGGGGTGTGCTGTGTATTGGGTAGAGAAGAAAGAGGAAACGAGGCAGGATTTCCAAGGACACCGTCACATCGGTGTAAGCACAACTTGCAAGGAGCATGAAAGGGTTAATGAACAAGCAGTGCTCCGGCAATGGGACCTCACAAGCCTCTTCCAGCCACCTCCTTCCAAAAAAAATAGCTTAAGGAATGGTTTACTCACTTAAAGGTTCTGGGTCAAATGCTTCTTTGGTCTTGAAGAGCGTAAGAACAACAAACATTTTCCCCTATATCAAGTGACTCTGGCCCTCAGTTGAACCCCTGCCTCCATCTGCAATTCCTCAGCCCCTGGACGCTGTTGGATGTGTGTGCCCTTTATGTTATTTGTTCTTGATGCTATCTATGGCTTTCCTTTAACCAAATAAGATATTTTACCAGCACAAATAGCTCCCAGGAAAATAGTCCATAGTAAGAATTTGCAAGGAATTCTGAAGACCTCCAAAGGAAACCTATTATTTTTCCATAGCCTCCTTGTCTGAATCCATTTGTTGGAGCCTATTAATACATTCCACTGTCACTGTGGACAGGCTGCTAATAGAGCTAGGGCATGAGGGTGGTTGAAAATGCTATTAACGTTGTCATTTTGTCTTGTCACCCTGGCCTAGTTATTTTCTAACATCTGAAGCTTCTCAGGACAGTACGCCTCACAAATTTCATCAAAGCCTGGGGGTGTTCACAACTTTTAGGGAGCCTGCCACTCTTGAAAGTGCCTTTGACTATTAAGTGAGCAAGAGCCCTCTGTGGGCTGTGTTGCTTCTCTGTAGAGCTGCTGGTAGGGTGAGGCCATTCTGAATCACCTGAGAAAGCATCCATACAGGCTCAGCACACCCAGGGTTTTCATGTGTTGCAGGTATCCCAACCATAAATGCCACTGGTCAGATGAAATCTGGGAAGAGTGAGGTAGAAATAAGCTTTCATGATCACGCCTTCTCACTGTTTTGTTTTTGAAGTTCTTTGTACTCACATTTGTGTGTGTGTGTGTGTGTGTGTGTGTGAGAGAGAGAGAGAGAGAGAGAGAGAGAGAGAGAGAGAGAGAGAGAGAATAATCTAATCCAATAGCAGCCCAGAGACATGGGTAAGTGGCTCATGACTTCCAGAGCAGCCAGAATCAGATTGCATAGGAAGACCTTGTCTCAAAACAAAATAACATTTAAAAATTAAATTTTTTAAGGGCTAGAGAGATGGCTCAGCAGTTAAGAACACTGACTGTTCTTCCAGAGGACCTGAGTTCAATTCCCAGCATTCACATGGCAGCTCACAACTGTCTGTAATTCCAAGATCTGACACCCTTTATACAGTTATACATGCAGACAAAACACCAATTCACATAAAATTTAAAGAAAAAGTTTTTTAGGACTAACTCAAGTAAAAGGTTACCCCTTCCTCTGGTTTTATGTTCCCTATTTGAGTCTATTTGACTTTGTGTGTTAGACTCACACATTCCCCTCCTTCACCCTGGTCTACCTCCATTCTTTCTACTCCGTCCCTGTTCAGCCTGCAGGGTTTAGTTAATGGGAGACATAGATAAAAAAAGAGCATGGTCCTGATGTTACCTCCTCACTCCTGCCCAGCCCTGCTCCCCATCTCTAGCTCTCACTTGATTCCAGGAGTACCATCCTGCCCTGGGCTACAACGCTTATAGATGTCAACAGTTGCCTCAACTTCCCTCGTTGAAGCTTTGATACTGCCTGCACCCTGCCTCCCCCTTGCCTGTATTCCCTTCCTTAGTTTCATTACCCCACATTATGTATGTTGGCTTCTGTGTCTTGTTGAATGCAAACATACTCTCAAATGCTGTGTCTTTAATGGATCTGGTCTTTCTTCAACTTCATTGCTTTCTAATTCTACATATGCAGATTCAGACTAACCTTTATTGTCTCTACAAGAGGATTTTCCTCTTTCCAACTAGATCATAGTTAATTTCCCAGGGTCTAATCTTCAATAATTGTCATCTGTGCCTTTGTTCATTTGGAAAATAGAATCATTTGTTTTTTTACAAATAATATAAATGCTTATTAATATTATTCAGTTTATTACTCAGTTATTATTATTAACTATGGTCCAAGCTTTATTTGTGATCCTTCAGTATCCCCAGTTCGAGCATCACAAGGCCAAACTCAGAGTACTTTCTTCTGCTTCTCAATCACAGTGCCTGGCACACAGCAGCGCTTAGTGTAGACGGGTCATGTCCTAAATGGAGGAGGGCTTTGTGCCCATGAGTTTGATTTGCTCTAGAAAAATCTACAGCAGTTCAAATACTGACAGTAAAGGCTAATATTTTTGAGCATGAACCATACTCTGTGTTATAATTTATGTCATTGAATCTTTGAAACAATCCTGTGAGTGAGTTGTTATTACTGCCATCTCAATGATGAAGAAATGACTTCCCACAAATGAGAAACTTAGCTAAGGTCACCCAGCTAGTTGAGGACCCAGCCAGCCACTGTTAGTCTACAAAGTCCATTGCTAGCAGGCCTGGCCACACCTGCATGCGCAGCTCTGGAGGTTGCCTTTGGAGCATGCAATGCTTAGTTCACTTCAGCCACAACATGGCTGGTCTTTTCAATGCTTTCAGAGAGATGGAGGACAAAGACACCTCATCACTTCACTGAGTCTGCTGCTTTCAGGTCAGCCATTCCTGGCCTCCTGTTACCCCTCACATAGGAAGACTCACACCCCTCACCTCAGGTAGATTTGCCTCAGTCTACTTAGCTGTTGTGACAAGTCACCTAAATTCTATAAGAGATGTGTGTGTGTATGTGCGCGTGTGCACACGCACATGCACATGTATATGCACACACACACATAATACATATGAAGAAGAAAATTTTTAAAGAAAGAAACATAAGGCCTGCCTTATGGCCTGGCTTTACTGTGATTGAGACATCTTTGCAAGCTTGCAATCCCAGCATGTGTTCGTTCTTGGAAACCAGTAATATTCTCCAAACAAGAGAAAATGAGCACGCGTCTAGACCACAAACTTGTTTGCATCATGCAGTAAAATCTATTTCCTTCCTTCGTCTGGCAGCTGACAGCACTTTCCACATTCTGACGGAGGCTTTGCTGGAGGAAAATTAGGTTTCTTCTCTCCTGGGAATAATTTGTGTCCAGTTGATTACCAGAGTTGAGCAGTTCTTAGTTTCTCATGCTGCAGTTCCCTTTGATTATGGATTCGCTTATTAAAATTAAATTTTAAATGAAGAATGTAATTATTCAGAAATTTCAAAGCAATTTTATTGAAATGTAGTAATATGTAATCTTAAACTGAACTGTGTCACAATATCAGTATACTTCTTCATTAATATCTATATCTGAGAAGTACCATAATTTAGACCAGCATAAGCAATTTTTCAAGGTCTCTGCAAAAGTCTGTGAAAATGTCTGGTTTCCTTGGCAACAAAAGCCATAATGCATCCTACTCAAAAGGAATCCTGAAATTTAGTTAAAAGCTAGTGAAAATAAAATGTGATTCTTTTCAGAAAAAAATCACACGTCTCCCAGAATACCACTAACTCCAGAATCAGAACTCCTCATACAGGAGACTGGACCTGGCAATGTCAGCTGGGAACCTCCATAAGAAACTGCCTCTTTTTACAGATGGTCAAGGATTGGCCTGGACCTCCTGACAAGATATTTGGGATGCAAATTTTACTAGTTTTTGTAGCTAGTATTTTGATTTGCATTTATGAAGAAGTTCGTAGGAAGGCTAAAAGTTAACATTTTGGGCTAGAAAGCATTTGGTACATCGTTTAAAAGCTACACGTGGGAAAGGGGGGTGGATAGTCCACTCTACACACACTCTATTCCAAGTCAGAACTTAGAATTTGTGTCTTTATCCAGAACACACAGTCCGTCTTCTGCAAGTGCACACCAACTATTTGAAGAGACACATTTTCATTTTCAGTTGATAGTGAAACTATCAAGGCTAGGAAAGATCAGTTAAAGGAAAGTTACATGGTCCCCAACTGAAGGCTTTCAATAACATCTTGCCCAAAAGCCTAACCACCCTTGGAGTCACTTAAAGTCCTGCAGATAGACATCAGCCAAGATTTCCAAGTAAATGGCACCCACACACACACCTACCCTCCACCCTGTCTCCCAGCCAGCTTTGCCCAGCTTCCTGCCTCACACCCAACCCGGTCATTCAAATTCTAACAGGAGCAGAAATCTAAACAATCTCATCTTCCCAGCTTCCCTTTAAAAACACTAGAAATCTAAAGCTTGCATGGCCTCTAATCTAGACATTATCACAGAGATGATCTATTAGGACAGAATAATACTTTGGGCAGAAGTATATACATCTTACCCACAAAATGCCAGCAGCTCACACTCAATGTATACAAACAAACAAAAACCAGGCAATTGTTGCATACAATTTATTTAGTATTATAGTAAAATCCTAGAGCCAGATATCAGGGAAAAGATAGAATATCAGAGAAATAGAGAAACAAACCACAGCCAATTCCTGCCTAGCAAACTCCTCGTGTTGAACAGGGTAAGTCACAGGTACTCAGACTGACTGGTTGCTAAGACACAATGGCTGAATTTCTGCCTTCTGCTTTATATTTCTTTCCTCCACCCAGCTATTTTACTTTCTGGTTCAACTCTCCTAGAGCTAGGATTAAAGGTGTGAGCTACCACTGCCTGGCTGATAATTAGGCCTTGAACTCAGAGATCCAGACAGATCTCTGTCTCATGGCTCTGTAAGTGGCTTGTCCTCTGGTATTCCAGACTATTCTATTAAGTTTACAAAAAAGCCACAGCTGACATAGTGGCTTTTTTTCAAAGAGAATTTCAGTATCTTGACTAACCCAATTTTTATTTGGCCATAAAGGTCTCATCCATCTTTAACATGTGAAGAAATGCCCAGAGTCATATAGCCAAGTAGAGCAGACCCACTATTGCTTAACACCAGTGCTCCCAGAGTTCCTTGTACCATTCAGGAGTATCTTCAGAGCAGTGGGTACTTCTGGACACCACATTTAAGCCATGGTTCTGCCCCCATCGACTGACTAATGTTGTCATCTTTACAGGTGCTGCAAGGAGCAGCCACATGTTTCTATGCTTTCATTGGCTTTGACATCATTGCCACCACTGGGGAGGAAGCCAAGAACCCCAACACATCCATCCCTTATGCCATCACTGCATCCCTGGTCATCTGCCTGACAGCCTATGTGACTGTAAGTACCAAATACTGATGGGACCTTCCTCGAGGCCTTTATATTCTTCTCTAAAAGGTGGTTCTAGGGCTAAGGAGAAGGTTCAGTGTTGTGGTGTAAGTACAAAGAGATGAGATCGGTCCTGAGAACCCACACAAGAAGCTAAAGTCAGGCATGGTTATACCTGCTCATAATCCAGCAGTGGAGAAGCAGACAGACAGATGCCTGAGGCTCACTGGCCAGCCAACTTCACCGACTTAGCAAGTTGTAAGCCTATGAGAGATTCTGCCCCCCCCCAAAAAAAGTGGACAGTACCTGAGGAATACTCAAGGTTGTCCTCTACACAATTTGAACATACATTTGCACATGCACACACACACAATATATGTGGTTGTGGATCTGACAACTCTTCTCTCAGGACAGAATAACCCTAACCCTAACCCTCATTGTTGGTGCTTGCATGGTGTTTTCTTGGGTCCCTGTAGCTCTACCTATCAATGACAAGAAGAAACCCAGAACCTCAAAACTGAGGGAAAGAAAAGCCAGAAGCCCTCACCTCAGCTATGTCTCTCGAGTCTCCATCCCTACCCTTCGCTATGCCTGGGGACAGTGTGCAAGGAGTGGGCTGTCGTCCAAGCAGCTCAGGTCATAGGCTGGCAGTAACGGGTGGCCTCTGTGCACAGCCCTCAATGCTCTTCTGTCTTCTCAGAGCTTCCCAGCAGTGAAGAGGCAAGGCTCCCCCAGAGGCGGCAAAAGAACACGCTGTCCTTGCGAGACATTCTTGCCCTGAAATCTAGAGATCAAGGCAGTTCTTTTCCAGCTCTATCTCCTAACAGCAGCTCAAACTCACCCGCAGTGTTTCCCTCACAGCAAAACTTCTAGTCTGGTCTCCTTGGGATGCACAAATACACTCACACACACGTCTAGTGTTTTATTCTTGAGCCTCAGCGCAGAATTTTTTTCACATAAATTGTTAACCTCATCCAACATTTTCTTAGCCCCTAGAATCATCTGACCAGCCACCAGGTCATGAACACTCCCTGGTCCTGAGTGGGTCCATCCTGATGCCACAGTTCTCTGCTGCCCTGCATGACCCTCAGGACTAAGCCAGAAAAAGGAAATGAATTATGAGTCTTAATTGTGACCCCATCAGCTCATTGTCTGTGGAGTCTCAAACACTTTCAGTGTTTTGACCTCTGAGGCTGGGAGTGAGAAGGAGAAGAGATCAGAGCCAGTAAGGTCCTGAAGAAATAAAAAAAAGGAAAAATCTTGCCCTGGTGACATAGTCCAGTGAGCAAAGGTGCTTTCTACCAAACAGACAACTTGAGATGGATCTCTTCGCAATCCACATGACAGAAGAGAATTGAGCTGCCCTAAGATGTCCTTCAGCTTACACACACACACACACACACACACACACACACACACATGCTCTCTCTCTCTCTCACACACACACACACACACACACACATGCTCTCACACATTCAAACACACAAATGCTTTATAAAAAAAAAGAAGAGGAAGAAGTGAGAACCTTGTCCTTTGGAGGGCAGGGCACTTGAGGACCTGGCCATGGCTCCTTCCATCTGGTGATGTCTTAGGGTAGATCTGCTTCTGTGGCTTGAAACATCTGTGGTTCATCCTCAGACAGGGAAGGGCCATGGAGACATTTTGGAGATTATTTGGTTTTCAAATCACTAAAAGCAAAAGTAGGGAGAAAACATGGAGACCATAATAATAAGAGCCACATGCCAGTTAGTGGCTTCAAACCACTACAAAGGCCTCAGTCTCCAGGTCTGGTCACCCACTCATGCTGTCCATCTCCTCTGCCTCCAGTCTGTCTTCTTTTGTTTTAACAGGTGAGCATGATCTTAACTCTGATGGTACCATATTATGCCATCGACACGGAGTCCCCTCTCATGGAGATGTTTGTGGCCCATGGCTTCTACGCTGCAAAGTTTGTAGTGGCCATTGGGTCGGTGGCAGGACTTACAGTCAGCCTACTGGGATCCCTGTTCCCCATGCCCAGAGTCATTTATGCCATGGCTGGTGATGGGCTGCTTTTCAGGTAAGGGATCCCCAGAAAATGTGTTCCACTCTGTGTTCCCATCCGGGAGGACTGTCACCCACTGAGAGTTGTAGCAACACAAATGAAACTCAGAGCTAAATATCAGGGAAAGGCTGAAATATCAGAGAGAGAAAGCACCACAGTCAATTCTCACCCAGCTGTCTTGCAACTTCCTCAGCCTCGCTCCTGGTCGCTTCTGCCTGTCACTTCTGCCAGTTGCTTCTGCCAGTCATTTCTGTTCTGCCTGGTTTCTATGAGCCCTTACATACCCTATCCCATCCAGGTTAGGATTAAAGGCATGTAGCCTTGAACTCACAGAAACAGAAGAAGTTCTGTCTCTGGAGTTATGGGATAAAGGATGTTGATCACCACTCCTGCTTTCCCTGTGCTGAGATTAAAGATGTGTATGATTGACTCAGCTGTTTATCCTTGTATTCAAGGTGTGTGTGATTGACTCAGCTGTATATCCTTATACTCAAGGATCAAGGATTTCCTGAGCTGTCTCCCTAGGATTTGACTGGATGGCCTCTCTGATATTCCAGGATTTATTAAATATTTAACATATATCCACAGAGAGTCACTTTGATGGCTGCCTTTCCTAAAAGCTGTCAGTCTTGTCGAAGTCTGGATTTAAAGAGCTCAGACTAAGAAACAGCCTCCCAGGTGACTTTAGGTCCTTCAGTGCAGGACCAAGGGACATGTGTCCTTCTCCTCTGGCATGAATTTCCCTTGTGGGGGCAGTAGGTCCCTATTATTGCATGGAACGAGAGGCCACTTTCAGAAGGGAAAACCTGCTTCCTATTGACACCCAGATCCTTTCTCCAAAGCCCTGAAGCTCAAAACAGTAAACAGTCAGAGAGGACATAAAAGTCTTCCAGTGATAACATGGTGATTGTTACAGTAACTGTCGTTTGTGGAACACTGGTGCAGCTGGGTGTTCTGTGGACTGTGTCCACTTGTTTCTCAAACATTACTTGACAGGTGAGTATACCAGAACTTAAAGATGGAGAAAACTCTTGACCCAAACCTTGCAGTCAATGAGTGATGGTCCAGAACTTGAAACCAGAACTATCTGGTCTGAAATTCAAACATTCGTTGTTTGTGTGTGATGTTTTGCCGGCCTGTTTCTATGCACCATATGTGTATCTGTTGCTTCTAAAGGCCAGAAAGAGGGCATCAGATCCCCTGGAACTAGAGCTACAGACAGTTGTGAGTCACCATGTGGTTGCTGGGAACCGAACCCAGGTCCTCTGGAAGAGCAGCCAGTGCTCTTCACCACTGAGCCGTCTCTCCACCCTGATCCTCGGAGTTATCACAATAGTAATACTTTTTCAAGTTCCAGCCTTTTTGGTAGGCATGAAGTGGTCGGTCTTCCCTTTCTCTTGATTCCCAGGCCTACTGGGGGAGGTCGGCAGCTCTCAGAGAGGTAAAGAGACCAGGAACAGGGGCTGTCACTTCCTGCTCCGTTTTCTATGCCCCGTCTCTGACCAGGTTAGAGCAACTGTATTGGAATTCTGGGTAGATCAAGACAGGGGCTGAAATGGAACAATTTATTACTTCACACCACATATCCATAAGCTTTTCTGCCATTAAAAAAAAAACTGTAAGAGGAGAGATACTGTACCTGGCACAGTCAACAGTTCTGTGTGGTTCATAGGAGAAAGATAATGGGGAATGAAGGGGTCAGGGCCAGGAGAAGAGAGAGAAAAGTGAGGAGCCTCCTAAAGGCTCACAGAGCCTACTATAAAAGGGCCATGGTTTAACCACCCTGGCTGGCCTTCCCATCTTTATTTGGACTGGAGCCTGGGCCTCTGAGCTTCTTAACCCACATGCTGTTTTACCAACTCGACCCCTGTACTTTTGTTACAGGGCGGTATGTCTTAGATTTGTAAACTTGGGATGTCTTTAAAGCACAGTTGGCTGGACATCACCTCCAAAATCTCTGATGTGGTAGGGCTTGTGAGAATATCCCTTCCCAGTAAGAATTGTAAATGCTGCAGATGGACAGGTTTCCCAGCTTCCATGGACTTCCACGTGGATTTCTGACAGACCTCCTGGAGTCAATCAACCCTTCCTGTCACATAATGAAGAGATCCTTTGGTTTGGGTTTAATTAAGGAACTAAGGTGAATTCTCTAATAATATCCCACAAACCAAACTTTGGAGATAGTGTAGCAGACAGGTTAATTGGAAGGGCAGCGTGAGGAGAAGCTAAGTACTTGAAGCATGTTCATTAGGATCAGGCCCCATGGTACTGTGACTCTTAACCATCTGCTTACACCTTCCCTCCAGGTTCCTGGCTCATGTGAGCTCCTACACAGAGACACCGGTGGTAGCTTGCATTGTGTCTGGGTTCCTGGCAGCTCTCCTCTCACTGTTAGTCAGCCTGAGGGATCTGATAGAGATGATGTCCATTGGCACACTCCTGGCCTACACCCTGGTCTCTGTCTGTGTCTTGCTCCTCCGATACCAACCCGAGAGTGACATTGATGGTTTTGTCAAGTTCCTGTCTGAGGAACACACCAAGAAAAAGGAAGGCATCCTGGCTGACTGTGAGAAAGAAACTTGTTCTCCTGTCAGTGAAGGAGAAGAGTTTTCCAGCCCTGCCACCAACACTTGCGGGGCCAAGAACCTGCCGTCCTTGGGAGACAATGAGATGCTCATAGGGAAGTCAGATAAGTCTGCCTACAATGTCAACCACCCCAACTACGGCACTGTGGACATGACCACAGGCATAGAGGCCGATGAATCAGAAAACATCTATCTTATCAAGTTGAAGAAGCTGATTGGACCCCGTTACTATACAATGAGAATCCGGCTGGGCCTTCCAGGCAAAATGGACCGGCCCACAGCAGCAACAGGGCACACGGTGACCATTTGTGTGCTTCTGCTCTTCATTCTCATGTTCATCTTCTGCTCCTTCATCATCTTTGGCTCTGACTACATCTCAGGCCAGAGCTGGTGGGCCATCCTTCTGGTTGTTCTGATGGTGCTGCTGATCAGTGCACTTGTGTTTGTAATCCTGCAGCAGCCAGAGAACCCCAAGAAGCTGCCATACATGGCCCCCTGCCTCCCCTTTGTGCCTGCCTTTGCCATGCTGGTGAATATTTATCTCATGCTAAAGCTCTCCACCATCACATGGATCCGGTTTGCAGTCTGGTGCTTTGTGGGTAAGCAATGTCCTCTGGAGCCTTGGGTATCCTCTTTTTAAGGTTTTAAACAGGCTTATCCCAGCATTATGCACTAAATAGACAAGGCACCTCCATTCTTAGAGAAATCGGGCTGGTTCTATAGACCCGTATTTTCTTCATTGGTCAATAAAGCCAGTGACCCCTATTCTGCCTGATATGCTCTTGGTCATTGGTCCTAGACGAATGATGCTTATCAATCTATTAATTTATTAAATGCCTAGTTACTAAAAGTTCTTCTGTGAGAATAATTAGTGCCAGAAAAGGGTTGATTAAAATGAAAACCCATTTTTAAAGGCATAAAAGTACCAGAAGGAAATAAAATAGGATGTGAAGGGAGGTTGGCTAGAGCCCTCTTAGATATCAAAAAATACAGTAAATTATAAAAGAATTCATTGATCTTAATTTAACCAAATTAAACTAAAAGGTCAACCACAGACTAATTGTTTTAAATAAACAAAACCTGAGCCAAGTGTGGATTGGGGCATTATTTTTCTGACACTATTTTATCATTTTACATCTCTCAGTTCACTCCAGCTTTTGTAAATACTCAATTTTTTTCCCTGAGGTCCTTGTGTTACCCTATGAAATCCAATGGAAGGGTTCTTCTTGCCTTCATCCTTGCTAGCCATTATCTATCACTGATGAGTGACCTAACTCTGTTAGACACTCCATCATTCATATCTTCTGGTGTAAACCATGCTATTCTCAAAACTCACTTTCACTGACTTTAAGAAGCCTTGAACTTTCTCAGGAATTCTAATTTGACTTTGTGGTTAATTAGTATTGCTCTTTTGTTCCATGTTGATCATACCTGACCATTGTGGTATGTTTATGAGGCAGCTGGGGATGAATCAATATAACTTAAGCATATTTTAAAGTCCATTTATCACTGTTCTTAAATCCTTGGTAGCGGGGGAGGGGTTCAGGCGTGGGGGGGGGATCTTCAATAATAAATATTTAGAGAAGGAAGATCCTTGGGAGCTCTGCAGGGCATGAGAGTCACACATTAAGCATTTCCTGGAGGATGGCCACAGATCAATCTGTTGGTTAAGCTGACAGACACTCACATTGATTAGCAGCCTGTCCACTACTTGAGGCCAGGAAATGTAGATGTCCAATGTGTGAATAGAACAAAGTGTCTGTGGAACACCCTCCAGAAATGTTTCTTAAATTATTGTGAAGCACTTTTTTCAGAGGAGAAGGTGAGAACGGACAGAAAGCACTTGAAGGAAATAAAATGTATGTGAGGCCTGAAGGGAGGATTTGATGAAATGGAGATAGGGAAGACAGTGACCAAAAGAAAGAGCAACTTTCTCCCAGAGATTCCCATTCTCCGGTCCACAGTGTATCTTCTCAAAACATCTGTCCAGACCCTTCACTCTCTGGTTTAATCCTCTGTTAAGTTTTAGGGCTCATGAAGATGTTCTCCATTTGTGTGCACTATTACCACACTTTTCTACTGCAGCTAACCAATGGGAAGGCTGCTCTGGACAGAAGTGACTGAAGTGGGGGAAAGGATCTTAGTCATGTGGCTGTCAAGTGAATGAAGGCATAGATATCAGCACACATGGACAGGTTCATTAACGGGAAAAGCTGGAGGGGCTTCTGCATCCAGACCAGGGTCACCCACAGCACGTTCCCCTCCCAGGAGCCACACTGCAGAGACTAATTACATGAGCTTTCTGTAACACTCTATGGTCTTATCCTTTCACATTAAAACAAAAAATTCCCTACGCAGGAATCATGTGATTGCACCCACACTTCAGTTTAGGAAGATACAATGGATGATTTTTTTCTTAATTTAAAAAGTAAAACATAGTAAAGAAAAGAACATTGATTCTTATATACAAACCCTGTAGCTTATAGAAGTGATTAACAGCAATGCAGCACTGTTTACAAGTTATTGTGAGGGATTTATGTTGCTTTACATCCTCATGGCAGTCTCCATTGCAGAGGAGAAGAAATGGCGGCCAAAATCTAGCAGATCCATGGCCAGCACTGTAGAAGAGTGGATGTGGATCCTTTATCAGGGCCAGGACCAGGCTTCGTGAAAGAGTGCTGGTCTGGCAAGTACAGGAATCTTGGTTGATCCCTAACACCACAAACGAACCCTGAGCTTCTTCAGTTACAGACCTCTCTCACGGCCACCATATGAAACAGGCAGTCTGATGCTGTCTCTGTTCCTCTGTAATTTGTAGAGGAGTAAAAAACTGAAGCCTCCAAAAGCTGAATAAGACCAAAGTCAGAAGGAAAGTGGATTCTTGACTCCGGGATACCCACAATTCCGTTCCGGGGCTCTTATCACCCCATGGCCAATTTCTAAAGAGTTTTCTTATTTGATCTGAATGTTTGGTGAAGCTAAACCCTGATAGTGGGCCTACATTCCTGCAATATCATCTCTGTGCAGGGCTCCAGGCCTGAGCTAACAGTCTGCCAGGGGTGTTTTGAATTCTTAATTTCTGAGCAAGAGATCCTATGTTTTCCTTTTGCACAGAGACTCACAAACTTATAGTCAACTCTGTGTTTCTTGTGGCAAAAAAAAAGAAACTCTCCCCTTTGGCATCTAACTGATCTAACTGTGCCAGGTTCAATTGGGAGCCAGGTCCCAGCCTTGGCCTATAAACTTAAAAAAATCTACCTAACTTCCTCAAGCTTCAGTGTATTCATTCACAAACACATGGATCATTCCATCATTTTTGAACTAATGGCTGTCGGGGGTGCAAATGAGTTATGATGGAGAAAGTAATAAATACTCATCTCCTGCTTTCCTTTTAAAGCTCTGAAGTGACTCATTGTCCACCAGCTTGGCCAAGCTGGCTATCACACAGCAGAGTACAATGTGAACCATCCCCAACTCAGGCTGCTCCCCTGGTTATCAGACAGGAAAAATCTCGGAGAGCCTTTTGCAATCTTGTTGATAGCACAGACCACAAACTCCCTCAAGAAGCTGTTTCTCACTGACCTAGCAGGCTGTCACAATGCAGAGTGGATGACTGACATATGAACTCAGTAATCAACCAGAGTCAGGACACCAGTCACATTTGGAATTGTTAATTCTGCCAGCTGATTCCTTATCATGACTTTTGAAGGAAGGAAAGTTACTAATCATCCTCCAGAACAAAGATTGCCAACTCAGGCTACAGATCAGAATACTTTGGGTTACTTCTGATGATCCTAAGCACAGGCTTCCCCCACATCATGTTATGATTCAATTGATTTGGGTGGTCAAGCATAGAACATTATTTTGTGGCTCTGCCAAGGAAATTTTTAATGTGTAGCCAGGTTTTCAATAATCTATAATATTTACATTAATACTTCTCAAAGTGATGTCTCAAACCAGCAGTGTTCACATCACAATAGACTAGCTAGGTTGCAATTTAAGACTTAGCAGATCCTCCAGGAGATTCTAATTCATGCTCAAATTTGAGAGAGATTGCTCTAGGCAGAAAATATTAACAAGCAGAAAAGGTAATTTAATTACAAAATCTATTTCTCAAAAACAAAATTTTTCATGTATAACTATATCCATTCCATAGCCCCCAGAATGGCTTATAAAAATATTTGTGATCTTACACAATTATAATAAATTTCCCTCCTCTGAATTTCTGAGGCTTCCACATCAACTGTTTCTTCAGTGTAACTTTCCTAGGAAAAACAGTAGAGATTTTTTAAATGAAGTTTCTTATGAAATCAACTACTTCTTAACAAAATGTCCATAATTAAAGCTGAGTCATAATGGGATGGTGTTTTGGGACAAATTCTCTAATCCAGCCTTCCCTAAGTAAATCTTAATCAGAGGATTTCTGTTACAGTGTTTGGCTGAGCCTTGACCTTCAAAAGAACAGAAGTCACAGAGTGAAATGAAGCCCAAGCCCCAATAAAAGATTTCTGCATGCACTTCCTTCCTTTTATACAAAAGGAATAGTACAAACAATAAATGTTCATTAATCCCAAGAAAGTGAACCCAAAGCTGTCTTCAGTGACATTTCTTCTGAGTGATGCAGGCTGGTAAGAACATCTCCAGGTCAGACAGTGTCTCAGGAACTGCGAAAGTACCAGAGTGAGAACATGGCAAAGTGGAATTCTCCAGGGTCTCTTTCAGGCCTGCTGTCCCCAGAGGGCTCATATGGAGAATTGGGGGAGGGGGGTCTAAGAAAAGAGACCTTTAATCCCAGCACTTGAGAGGCAGAGGCAGGCGGCTGATCTCCTGTGAGTTAGAGGCCAGCCTGGGCCACAGAGGGAGTTCCAGGACAGCTTGGAATGTTAAATGGAGAAACCCTGTTCTGAAAAACAGAAAGAGAGAAAAAAAAAAAAAAAGAATTATCAGGTAGCCTAGCAGCTCACTGGTACCTTTACCATGAGAACAGCCATATTTTCTTTATAATTATTCAATCCCTTTGAGAAAAATAAAATTTTGTCCTTAGATTCAGAGAACAAACAGGACTTGGGATTTGAACAGTGGTGTCATGTGTTTTATGCCAGAATGTAAATATTATTTTCCTTCTTTCTTTTGTTTGTGTTTGCTTGTTGAGGCTGGCCTCAAATTCTCCGTGTGGCATCAGAATACTGTTGAACTCCTGACCCTCCTTTCTCCATCTCCTGAGGGCTGGGATTACAAGTATGATGAACCACCACACTCGATTTATGCCATGCTAGGAACCAAACCCCAGACTTTGTGCATATTAGGCAAGCACTCTACCAACTAAACCTTATCCCCAGTCCATAGAATGTAATTAGAAAGAGAAAATATCTGCCTTTCCGGTCTTTGCCTGAGCTGACATTTAAAAATCTATTGGAAAGTAATGGGAAACAGCTATGAGGTGGGGGGGTGGAGAATACCCAATGCTAGACAATACATTTTATAAATCCATCTGATTGACATACATACTTCATGGTGGCAGAGGAGAAAATCATCAGTCATGTTCAGAAGAATGATACCAAGTCTTAAAGACCTCACAGGGACAGCAATAGTAGTAGTACCCAAAAGGAGAGAATAGAGAGAGGAAGCTTGCCCAAGCCCTGTGCCTACAGGCGCGGGGTACTGCTCTGGTCACAGGAAGGCGTGGGCAAGAAGGGGAAGGGAGTCAAGGGGCTTTGCCACTAAACCAGCCAAAAGAAAGAAAAGAGAGAGAGGACTGTGGAAGGTGTGCGAGGGAGGCCTGGAGGCAGTATGTGTGGGGCATATGGAACCCAAGCCACGAACCCTGAGCATTAGCCTCTGCTCTTCAACTCATTGGTGAGATCCACCCATACTGTGACATGTAGTTGTCATACTGTGATTGCTGACTAGCCTTCTGCTGTGTCAATACGTCACAATGCAGACTCCATTCTGATCACCATGTAGGCTGTTTCCATTTGGTCCCGATAAAACAGGCTGCTCTGAATATTCTTTTCCATATCTTTGGTGAGCAATGAACACATTTTTCTTGAGTCTGTGAGATGTGGGAATACTAGTTCATAATATCAGCTTTGCTTCTCATTGTGTCAGCTGTCACGACCATCACATGGCTCAAATGAAGACAGAGTCCCCGGCTCCACCTTACAGATGAGACGCTGAGCATAGTCATTTGATTTCACAGGGATAGAGCCCCTCCCATCAACGCTGCTCTTCCTGGCATACCACATCAAACAAACCACACTGTTATTACAATCGACAGGGTTCATGGTATGTAAAAAAATAGTCAGGAAGAGTAGGACCTGGTGGGAATTGTGGTGGGTGGGGTGAACACCTTCTCATTACCATCCAATCTCCATTCCTGTGTTGGCAAATGTCTGTTTTGGAAAACTGATCCCAGAGTAGTCAAAATAAAAAGCCCTTTGGGCTTAACAGAGTACCTCAGCTATCTGCTGTGGGCAGGACTTCCTGCTGGAAAGTGCACCCCAGGAGGAGGCTGCTCCACCCAAATGAGGTCAGGTGACCCACCTCCTTTCAGCCCAAGCACAGACCTGCATGCAGAGGACAAGGAACTCCCTTGGGACTCTAGAAATCAGAGACCCGGAGTTCAAGCTGATTGGCAATCTGCTGTTTTCAGAGCTGAGTTTCCTCCCAGCTGCCCCCCACCCCCGCCCCCTATAGGCTATAGGGCTGCCTCCCCAGGACCTTTCCAGGCCTTTCACTTGAAGGTTTGGAGCCATGTGCTTGGCTTGCCCAGGGCAGATCTGCATAAATTACTCAGTGTTTATTTAGCTGGTGCAAGGGCACCCTAGCATCTGGAGGCAAGTTCAACAGTCTCTTCCCTGGAGACTCTTAGGTGGGACAGGAACAGCAGTCCCCTTTCATCAAGAGCAGTGAGTTTCAGGACTGTTTCAATGACTCGTTTATTGTGTGGTTCTTAACCTCTCCAGTCTGCTGTCTGATGCAATACATATGTGTGAAGAGCTTTAAGATCACAAAATGTTTTTTAACTGATAATTGAGGGTTTTTAAAAAATATTTTTCTTTCTGTATATGGGTGTCTTGCCTACCTATATGACTGTGCATAATGTATATTCAGTGTCCATAAAGCAGGGTATCAGATCCTCTAGGACCAGAGTTACAGATGGTTGTGAGGCATCCTGTGGGGGGATTGAACCCAAGTCCTTTGAGGAGCAGTCAGTGCTTTTAAACACTGAGCCATCTCACCAAGTACCTTAGTATATGAAGGAATCCCACTCGTTTGCTGTAGACATGAGTCTTCATCTTGTCTGAACCTTCCTCAGGTACATTCCCCACCAGGGAACTTCCATCTGGAAGAGGAACCAAAGACTTCCCTCCAGTATTTTCCTGTCAAAGGATGCATGGCCATTACCTTGCTAGGTCATATTGGTTGCCTTACACCTGCTGCTGAAATGCCAACAGACCCAAGTACTTACCACTGACTAGCCCTGCCCTATCCACACCAGACACCCCACCAGGCCCCATGAACTGAGATGACATCTCCAGCTTGGCAGCAGAGTCTCCAAAACCTGTTACCCCACAAACACTGTTTCCCTTCTTGTCACCCCAGCATTAGGTAATTGGTGATAGGTATAATACATACCATTGGATTAAATAAGTCAAAATGCAGAAGAATCAAATATTCAAAGAAAACAAAATCATATGTATTAACTAGCAACTTTATTCCAATTATGCACACATACATACCATTATATCTAGGTATATTTCTTCATATAAGAAAAAACACAGTATCTTTGTCATTCTGGGCTAACTTATTCATTTAATGCAATAATTTCCAGTTGCATCCAGTTTCTTACAAATATTATTTCATTTTTACCATCTCATAAAAATATGTATATGTGCCATATTTTCCTTATCATTTCCGGGTGGACCTCTCTTGTTGGTCCATTCCCTAGCTATTGTGACCAGCACAGCTATAAACATGGATTTTCACATATCTCTATGATACATTGACTCAGAGTCCTTTGTGTATGTACCTGGAGATGGTGTAGCTGGGTCATATGATAATTCTATTTTCAACTTTTTGAGGCACCTCCATACTGGCTTCCATAATGGCTGCACACAGTTGCATTTCCCCCCATCCTCACATGCATGTGTTGTCCACTATGTTCCTGATGGTGGTCATTCTGACTGGGATGAAGTGGAAACTTCAAAGTAGCTTTAATCTGTTTAATTTTGGTTTTTCTATGCTGGACAAAGATATTGAATACTTTTAAAAGTGATTCCTGGTTATTTGTGTTTCTGCCTTTGAAAGCTGTCCAGTCAGTTTGGTACACTCCTTTATGCACCCCTAATACTAATCCCCTATCTGCTGTATAATCAGCAAAGACTTTCTCATCATATGCAGTCACTTTAGGTTTAAACTTGGTTCCACTTTTGGCTTGTACCAATAACCAAACCCACCCTCCAAAGAAAAATTTCACCATCTACAAATTTTTGCAAAAGAATATACTAGTCCCGTAACAGTCCTAAGTAAAAATGCCCCCAAACTACTTAAAACAAAGATGGCATCATTAGATTAAGTCTGATATGGTGGAAAATTTTTGCCCCATGTATATGGTAATATGAGTAATTTTTAATACTGCTGTGCATCAGTTACTATTTTTAAAAATATTACTATTCTAGTGATGCATATTGAAATATTTACAAACTACCTAGGGCAAGAGGGATTTGCTCCAACGTAGTCTGGGGGAAAGGCAGGTTGGCACAGGGGCTGAATGAATATAGAATTATTCTTTATACTTCTATATATTCTTTTTTTTCCTTCTTTATTTTGTATTTATCAAAAAAAAAAAGAATTTAAAATGTGGAAGGGTTAACAATAACTATACAGAGGATAAGAATCATAAGCATGGCTTATCAAGGGTGGAAATACAAATAAGATTGCTACACCTATATTTTCTTTGATTTCTATATATTCTTAGAATACTTCATAACAGAGGGCTCAAAATTTCTGAGGATGTGGCTTGCCTAGTATGTTCAAGATCCTAGATTCAACCCTCATTATCACAAAATAATAATAATAATGATCAAGAATGTGAAGCTGCCTCCCACTGATATCTGCCTCATGTTAGTGCCCCCAGAATCTCTCCTGGTAAATGGAAATGGAAAAAGAAGTCAAACCCCCTAAGCCAGGGCAGAGAGAAATCTGGAAGAATTGGTGTGGACAGTAGAGCACATGCATGGTGTGTGTGTGTGTGTATGTATGTCTGTGCCTGTGTGTCTGTGTGCATGTATCTGAGTGTGTCTGTGTTTCTGTGTGTGTGTGTGTGTATCTGTGTGTCAGTCTGTGAGACTGTGTATACACATGAGGAGTGTATATGGAGGCCAGAGGATGACATCCTGTGTCTTCCTTAATTATTCTCTCCCTTAACTTTTATTTTTCTATTCAATGCAGACTCTCTCACTAACCCTAGAGCTCACAGTTTGGCTGACCTAGCTGGCCAGCAAACCCCAGGGATTTGCCTGTGTCCACCTCTTTAGCACAGGGTTTACAGACATGTACCACTGACCTGGTTTTTACATGGGTACAAAGGAGCCAAGTTTAGGTCTTCATGTTTGTGTATCGAACAATTTACCAATTTACCCAGTTCTCCAATCCCTAATGCCTTATTTCTTATATATCCAGGAAATGCACAGATTCACTCTCTGTGTCTGTCTTTATTTCTCTCTCTCTCTCTCTGTCTCTCTCTCTTTCTCTCTCTCTTTCATGCACACACACACACACACACACACACACACACACACACACACACACACACCTGCACTCCAGTACCTATATCACACTTTGAGTTCCTGGGAGAGATGTGCAGTATGAGTGACAGTGACCGGAGCACCTGGGCACACAGTGCTGGCTGAAGGGTAGTTTAGATGACTCGGGATTCCCAGAATTCCTGAGGCTGCAGAAACTGTCTTATGCATCGTTCTGTAAGCCAGCTGAGAAGAGAAGCCGAGGCACAAAGCCCTGCTTCCACATAGCAGGCCTTCAGCCTGCTGTTTACTCCTCCATACAAAGACTTTGTTCATGTGACAGATGGTCCTTCAGGCTTCCCTCCCTCCCTCCCTCTCTCCCCCCCTCTGCTGTTTTGTCCACTCCACTCTCCTCCTCTCCCACTTTCTCTTCTTCACACCACTCTTTCTGAATTGACTAAAAGGCCAGAAAAAAAGTGGGGGGCAGACAGGATGTAAGATGCTAGAGGATGGTTCTGTGGAAGCAGGCTGCCTGAATACACTGCCAGTCACAACACATATTTGAAACGTATATTGGAGAAGAATAACAAGCCTTTGACACTGTAGGAGACACAGCAAATGTGGAAAAGCCCATTAACATATCTGCAGCAGGTATGTATTATGTTACAAAGGACAGGCACACACACACGCACACACACACACACACACACACACACACACACACACACACACGCTCCTTCCAGGCCTGGCACTGCCAAAGAACACATGTAGATCTAACTCTTACTGAATATTTACCGCAGTAAGTGTCTCTTTAAGTCCGTTTGGAGAACCAAGTGTGAAAGTGCAAAAGACTTTTCTCAGGGCTGGAGAGATGGCTCAGCCGTTCTTCTGACTGTTCTTCCAGAGGACCTGAGTTCGATTCCCAGCATCCATCCACATGGCAGCTCACAACTGTCTGTAATTCCAAGATCTGACACCCTTCCACAGTTATACACATAGGCAAAATACCAATTCACATAAAAATAAAAATAAAAATTTAAAAAAAAAGACTTTGCTCACATAGTAGGCTGGCTCTGTGCCTTTCAGACTCAAGCATGACAGCTAATGTCCCCCAGCATCAGCGTTTCCCTTTAAATGATGTCATTAGACATGTTGGTAATCTATAGTTTTCTCTGGCTCAATTATCTATGATGCTACAATGATTGCATCACGTCTCCTAACAGGGATCTACCTACCTGACACTCACATATCTGCTCTGGGAGAAAGGAAGGAGCTAGAACAATTGTCACCTCGTAACTGAGTCACACTGACCTGTGGAGAGGCAGAGAATTGACAGCAAGGAAGGGAAACAGAAAAATGGTCAGTTCCACAGGGAAATGAACCATCTGTAAACAGGGTTAGAACGGGATCTAAAAGACAAGGGCTAATGTAATAAGATAAGAGGCAGGATGTGGTACCTGCCTGGATGTCTGGGAGAGAAGAACGATAATGAAAAGTTAGGCAAAAGAGGTGTGCTGCTGGCCCAGCTGGTCACTAGCAATGCTTCTCACTTCCCAGGCATGCTTCAGAGACATTCACCAAGCATACACACACTAGCCCTTTTAGACGTTTGAATGGGGGTCTGCTTCCACACAAGAAGAATAACCATCCTGCATAATCCCTGCATTCCCCCCCCCAGACAATAAAGAGTAAAGACCCTCCCACCCCCACTCAAAAAGGTCAGGCCGCTATTTGAGCCCAAATAGCTCCATCTGCAAATGATTAGCTCCAGGGTTTATTACCAATTAGGATGATAAATCTCTGCTTACTTTGGCTCCTGGGAAGTTGATTTTTCTGAGAAATGGGGGACTGAAGGGGACAGGGAGAAAGTCATTTGAGAAAAAGGGAGAGATCCAAGCTTAAAGAGACACAATTCAGATTCAAGAGGGGAGAGCTGGCCAGGCTTACCCCCGAGCAAATGGTTGAGCAGATGGCCCAGGGTCAGTGCAGACAGAGTGGCTGATGCCACTGACAAGGGATGTTAGGCCTCAGCAGCCAACCCACCGCCTCATTTTACCCCCAAGTTACCCAATAATCACTCTCAGGGGCAGGGCTTGCTTTCTGAGTTTCTTTTGTGTGTGTGTTAAGTGTATTGAATGTATATGTGATAAGTGCGCACATGCATGTTCAAGGACCAGAGAGGACATGTAGTATCCTGATCTATAACACTCTCCACTTTGCTTACATGAGTCAGGGTCCTTGACTAAACTCCAAGCTAGCCTTGTAAACAGAAAACCCTAGTAATCCTCCAGTCTCTGCCCCCATCCTCACCCCAGCTCTGCACAGGTACAGGTGCCTGCATGGCCACCTCAGCTTTTTTTCCGAACATGAGTGCTGAGATGCAAAGTTAGGTATTTATGCTAGTGTAGCAAAGTTCGCTTGCCCATGGGACAAGCCCTGCCTCTCACAGTTTATAGAGTAGAAGGCTGTGAGGGTAAATCATAGGTCCAAGGTTACCTCTGTAAGAATGATGGAGACGAGATTTCAACCCAGATTCCACATTCTTAAAATATTACCTGTGACTGGTGACACTGTAATTCTTGCCTTTCCAGACCCTGAATTTCAAGGGCTTTTCAAATTGAAAAGGGAAGCTAAAGTAGTATTGGAAAACATAGAAAAGAAATATTAGTCATGTGAATGCTGTGTTTTGCCAGGGTGGTAAGTTTCCTTTGATTGGAATGAAGTCAGTGCAGAAATGGTACCCGGGACTTGTGTTCATCAGGAGCTTTGGTTCATTTATTTAACAAACATTAAGGGGCAGGTTTTGGCCAGGACTACAAACCAGAACTACCAAGGGCAGATAATCTCATGATGGATGTTGTAAGAGCTATAACAGGGGCATGCATCACTAGACAGTCTGGGAGTCCACACAGAGAAAAGAAGCAGCTTAGATGTCAGGAACAGGTCATTCCTTTGGTGAGTGTGAAATAGCAAAATAAATCAAAATAATATGTGTGTGTTGCCAAGAGGTGGGCCAAGGGCTGAGACCTGACATGGAGGTCGGGGATAATGAAATGTTCTGAGAAGTTTGGGGCTTGTAGTGATTTGAGGCAGAAGCATTATATAGGAAAGGCAAATCAATAACCAGCATATGTATCTACTCCAGTAGAGACAGAGTGTTATCTTTTCCATGGAAGTAGTGGTCCAATGTAGTCAACCTGCCATCAGGCCACTGGCTGGTCTCCCTGGGGAATGGTGCCACCTCTGCGGTTCAGTATGGTCTCTTGTTGGCAGATCTGGTACTCAGCAGATCTGAGTAGCTATGCCAACCTTGGTGAGTGGCAGACAGTTCTTGTTACGGAGCCCATGCGTAACCCCATCTCCACCTCCATGGCCACTTCGTTCATGGCCCTGTTGAGCAATGATAGGGATGGCTTGGGAAAGAGGCTGAGCATCCACAAAATGACCCAGATTACAGAACTCCTCCTCAGCTGAAGTCACCTTTTGACAAGCCCTTACATGGGACTCAATTATCTTCACATCCTCTGCCTTTTTATAAAGATTTATCCACATACCTCTTCCACAGATGCCATTTTTTCTCATTAATTTTCCAATCATGCTCTTTCCAAAGCCCTGACCAGCCAATCCTTTGGCTATAACCCATATATCAGTGAACAATAGCAACCTTGATCCAAAGGTAGTATGAAGAGCCAGTCACTGGGCCTGGCTTGGGCTTTTGAAACTTCAAAGCCCACCCCAGTGACACACTTCCTCCAACAAGACCACACCTCCTAATCTTTTCAAATAGTGCCACTCCCTGGTGACTAATTCAATTCTATGAGCCTATGGGGGGGGGAGTTATTCTTGTTCTAAACTCCACAGAAGTGTATCACCAATCTGTAAATACTAATCAGGACCGAAAATGCAAATTCCTGACTTTACCTCTGTGAAAATAATGATGGGTGCCCATTGGGAAGATGAGGGCTGAGGTGACTGAAAGGATCAGATACCGTCTAAAGAGGCAGCTAGCTCTCACCTTCAACTAACCCCTGACCCCTAGGAGTCAGAGTCCTAGAGTTAGAACCTCAGCAGAAGCCGTAAATACAGGCAGCTTTGTGCAAGTTCTGCCCAGCTTATTCTGATTTTGTTGTTGTTTGTTTTCTAAGACAGAGTCTCATCACTCTGGCCTTGAATGTCCATTCTCCTCCCTCAGCCTCTCCAGTGTAAGGCTTGAAGACATGCCCCACCACAGCCTGAGATCTGCCAGTTCTGTGACTGTGAGGGTTGGTGAGAGGCATGTGTTCACACCTGTGCACTTGGAAGTCAGAGGTCAACCTCAACTGTCTTTCCTCAAGAGTCATACCCCTTAGATTTGAGACAACGTCTTTCTCTGAGACCAGGTACCAGCCGACAAAAGGGCTTTTCATGTGGACGCTGGGGCTGGAACTTAGGTACTGAAGCTTGCACAGCGAACATTTTATTGATCATTCATTCTCTCTCTCTCTCTCTCTCTCTCTCTCTCTCTCTTTCTCTCTCTCTATCCCTCTCCTAGAACTCCTGAGATTCAAAGGGCATTTAATTCAAGTCTTTTCAAAACCCCACAGATCTAAGAGTGTACCCCAGCCCTATCAAGTGTGATCTCCCTGATGGCCCGGGCATCCTAAAGCAACTGCTCATTCATTTGTGCTTTTCCTCTCAACAGGTATGCTCATTTATTTTGGGTATGGGATCTGGAACAGCACCCTGGAAATCAGCGCCAGAGAACAGGCCCTGCACCAAAGCACATACCAACGATACGATGTGGACGACCCCTTTTCCGTGGAGGAGGGGTTCTCCTACGCTACTGAGGGCGAGAGCCAGGAGGACTGGGGTGGGCCAGCTGAGGACAAAGGCTTCTATTACCAACAGATGTCAGATGCAAAGGCAAACACCTGGAGTGGCAAAGCAAAAAGTAAAAGCAAACACAAACAGAACTCAGAGGCCCTGATTGCAAATGATGAGTTAGATTGCTCTCCGGAGTAGGGCTAGCCATGCCGGAGCCTAGAGAGGGTGGTTTCTCTGTAAATCAGCCTGTGTACTAGGGGTGGAGACTTCTTCCGACTCTCATTTCACAAACCCAACCTTCCCCAAGGTCCATCCCTAAGCATAACCTGTCATCTGCTATTTTTGCTGTTCAGGAAGAGTTCTGTTGAAGGGTTTTGCCCGGGGCCCTTAACTGGCCCCTTTATTTAAAAAAATCAAAAAGACTACATGAAATTCTGTTAGTGAACTGTCCCAGCCAGTGGCAGCAAGTGTTTGCTTTGAAGGATGGATCTTTGTGCTTCTTACTAAGACCAGAGGATGCTTCCTCCAACTATGCTGGAGCTACAGGTCCTCAGGAGATGAGCCTCAAAGGTGGCCACGGCTGTGAGGCAGAAGCTCTTCATCCCCAAAGCAGAGTTGGAAGCTACTTCCCAGGGGCTGTAGGTCAGGCTGTTTGAAGACTTTGTCAGTCAGCAACACTGTGTCCTTATAGCTCCCCAAACTATCCACAGAGGAAGTCACGGCTTCCCTTTACTCACCAAAGTTCTTACATCCCAGACTATGATTTTAGGATCCAGAAAGGACAGGAGTCTTTGAGGCCATATCCCTCATAAAGCAATTATGCAGTCACAATAGTATAGGAAGAAGTACGTCAAAGCTTTACTTAAATACTCAAGAAAAAAAGTAAAAGCTTAACCAATCATCTCTTGAATAGAAGTCGGAAGGCATTGGCAGAAATGAACTGTCTCTCATGCATTCCCTTAGACCCGATTCCTGCCAATATGATGAAAGGCAGTGTGGAGTGTGACCCCATGCCTCTGATATGCCTGAAAGAAATAGGCTATTTGTTTTATAATCAGATAAAAATCTTTGCAAGGAGAAGTAACCCAGCCACTGAGATCACATTGCAAATCCTACTTCATATTTCTAAAATTATAAAATCTGCAAGTTTTTTTTTTTTAAGTGAGGTGACTACCTGATTGGATGCTGCTACCTTGAAAACAGGTGTGGGAGGTCAGGTACTTGAGTGATCAGGCTCAGAGTGATCGCATTCCCACCTGAACCCCACTGGGCTCGCTCACTTTTAGAGTATTTTTTTTCTTAGTTTCCAAAACACTTCCACTGTGGCCCAGAGAAATGGCTGCCTGGTGAGGTTTAAAGATAGGCCACCAAAGGGATTCTTAAAAGAATTTTCTCCAAAGCAGGATAGATGAATTTACAATAGAAAAAACATGTGGCTTCAATAACATGTGTATACATGGGTATAAAAATGATTTTCCTCATGCTAAGATTTTCGTGAGAATATTTTGGAAGTGGGGGCAAGACTCCCTTGTCCTCTTCTCAACTTACCACTGGCCAAAAATTTTTATGAATATCAACTAACATTCACATCTTTTCTTTCTTAGTCTGAAGCTCATATTTTCTTGGCATGTACTAAAGTTGCAGAGAGAAGGCATGCTTCCTGCTGAACTGACTGAAATAAACCAACGACTAAGTGGAGGCTGTGAGGAGATCTGTAACCTTAGCCCTTGAAACCTAGGAGACAGGGAGGTGCAGCTCTGGAACCCCATGACAGATACCAGAGGCTTTGACATAACAGAGAAGACCAGCTGAAGCTATTTTTTAAGATAATGCCTTTAGATAAATTGCATACCAAGCTCTTAGCCAATGTATGTCATTGCATCCAAATAACTACATTTTTAAGATCTGTTCATCACTCTATGTTAATTATGTAGAACCCTGGCTTCCAGTATTCATTGTATCACTTTTATGTAATGTCTGACAAAGCTATTTCCTCCTGCCTAAGCTTAACCATCACAATCCAGTGCCTGACCTGCCACAAACTACCCTAGAGAATTCACTGTAAAATAATTAAGAGTCGTGATTGTTAAAACTAAGCTTTAAACTGGTGTAGGATGCAAGAAATCTGCCTAGTTTAAACATCTGTTAAGCTAGGTCCACTTCTTGATAGATAGAGTGATGTTCTTTTAGAAATGTTTAGGAGAAATATGGATACAAAGTAACAAATCTTACTGATGGTATTTAGGTATTAAAGTAGCAATGGTCTGGTGGCAGGTGTGTGCTATTTCTGTAGCGTAAAAAAGAGCACGGGCTTTATTAGTTAATGCAGTTGGTGTTGATCCTGTGCAGAGCCAATGAATTAGTCTCATTTCAGAAGCCATTTTTCCCAGTTAGTAGCTTTAGATGTTTTTAAGCTTTGCTCTCTTCATTTTTCGAAAATTGTTGAGGTCATCTTCTTTGCTATCTTGGTTTTAAATGTGTGTGTGTGTGTGTGTGTGTGTGTGTGTGTGTGTGTGTGTGTGTTGGAAAGTTTTCTCAGGAACATAGCATGTATCACCATGTTTCTCAGCTCTTGTGAAAGAATCCCACATTTCACAAAATTTTCAAATATCTAAACATTGTATTTGTGAGACTGCGTTAAAAATAGGGTTGCTTTATAGTTATCTTAGAAAAGCTCTTCTGGTAGGGTTCAGTGTATGTGGGATGTGTAATTTTGGAGCAAATAATTTAATATTTTTAAATTATATTCTATTTATTTGTCAATACTCTGCATCATATGAGAAAGGTTGGAGGCATCTAACAAGACACATGTGCTCCAAAACAAATGGGGAGAAGACAGTCAAAAGGAAGGAGAGGGTAACACAAAGCCAGATGTGCGGGAAGTGCACAGTGCAGAGCCCCCGAGGGCTTTGCTAAGTTTTCCATCGATGAACACCTCAGAGAGTGATAGAATGTCAGCCAGTATTGCCACATAATAAAAATAAATAAATAAGCCTTTCCCCCATCAGGGCAGAGTGTTAAAACAGCACAGACAACTGAGTTTCACAGAGAAGCTTGAAAGGTAGGATTACACTAGCTACATGTGCCTGATGGATAGTGGTTATTAAGAAATATCTGCTGTGAGGTGGTGGTACATGCGTTTAATCTCAGCATTTGGGAGGAAGAAGCAGGTAGATCTCTGAGTTTGAGGCCAGCCTGCTCTATAGAGCAAGTTCCAGGACAGCCAGGACTACACAGAGAACCTCTGTCAAGAAAAAAAGAAAGAAAGAAAGAAAGAAAGAAAGAAAGAAAGAAAGAAAGAAAGAAAGAACAAAGAAAGGAGAAAGGGAGGGAGTGTGGGAGGGAGGGAGGAGGAAAAGAAGGGAAGATCTTAAGATTGGTTGAGTAGAGGAAAAAATGAGTGAATGAATGTAATAGAGAAAAATAAACTACCTACTAAGTAGTTATTCATAGTGTGCCTGTGTGTGCTATGGCATATTCTGATGCCATAAGAAGTGAAAGGTTCGATTCTTAAGAAATAAAATCTAGAGGGCAGGCCAGGCAGCTCATAGGGCCAAAGGTTTGCCTAGCAAACCAGGTGACATCAGCTTGATCCTCAAAACCTGCATAAACATGGAAGAAGTGACTCCACATACCTGTTCCTCTGACCTCTACATAGATGTTCTGGAATGCACGTGCATGCACAAG
Organism: Sigmodon hispidus; assembly: GCA_004025045.1. Lineage (NCBI taxonomy): Eukaryota > Metazoa > Chordata > Mammalia > Rodentia > Cricetidae > Sigmodon > Sigmodon hispidus. Next base: position 92,207 of record PVIH01007827.1, read on the forward strand.
CATGGAACGTGCGTGTGCATTACACACACCACACACACACACACACACACACACACACACACACACACATCATGCACACATATCCAGTAATCATAAACAAAATTTTTGAGGAAATTGAATATATTTAAAATAGTATCAAAGATAGCAGGTAAGATGGAAATGAAAATGTCCTTTGTGGTTTTAATGTGGAAAACACCTCCACACATTGGGAAGATCAAAAAATCTAATACTCACAGCCTGAGGAAGTAGCAGAGTCTTAACAAGGTAGAAATGGAAGAGGAGCATGCCACACGGGGGAAGACTGAGGCAGAGACTGGGACTGAGCACTGCCCCCTGCGTGTTTTGTTCTTTGCCTTCCTGCAGGAAAAGCAAGGAACTAGCTTGGCTTTAGCTATAATTAATGCTATTCACATGTGACACACTAAGAATAATGGCAGGGAGGTAAGAAGGGACCGACTCACAGACTCCAGGACAAGCCCCTGGTTCTCCATGGGTGCAGAGTGCTTGTTGAGGTGGAGGGTGAATCAGGCAAGGTTGGACTTGAGAAAACTGGGCAGTGGCATCATTGCCCATGCAAGGAGCAAACAGGCCACATACACATATTTGGCAAAGTAACAAAAATATTCCATACTTAACCCAATGAACTGCTCTTCCTCCTTACCAGAATGTACATGTAATCTTACAGACACACAACATGATTCTCCAACCACTTTGCAGTTTTCAGTAACTCCTTTTAATGACCAAATCTAACAACTTCTTGTAACTAATCAGAACAGTAAAACCTCCGCTCAAGGCTGGTATAAACTAAAGAAAGTTGCATGATGTTGGAATTATGCAAAAAAATTGGGAGAGGTCTTCTTAGTAAGAGCAAGTCTTGTGACGCCTAGATGGTTGAAATGCTACAAATGTAGTCACTACTAGGAATAAAGACTCAGAGAAGTGTCAACTCTGCTGGAAAGGGTTGAGAAATTTGACATCCTTTGAATTGTGCTTGTTGGAAATCACATTGCCAGAGAATTCTTCTTCAAATTATATAGAATCATAGCTAGAATTTCCATCTGCCTGAGTATTCACCTGAAACACTAGAGGAAATTGATGTTGCATTTGCCACTGGGTTTTTACCAAGAGCCTGGGAAGTCCCTGAGACTTGGCCACCTTTCTGGCTCATATTAAAACTGCAATATAAAGTCAAAAGTCAGGAAATAAGCTGAAGCCAGAATTGGATCAGTTCCACGGGTCTTGCACTCCAGTCTCCACGTAAGGACTGGGTCAGAGATGGCCTCCATTTCCCATGGAGTAGAATAAAGAGGAAAGCAAAGAAAATCTGCCAGCGTGCTGGGACTTCTCTCCATTCTCAAGGGTGTTTCAAAAAAGACTTGTTAAGACAAGTTTTTTCAGCCCATTTTTATGACACCTCTGTCACTCTGTCTCTGCCACCCCCAGACACTTCTCTTATGCTGATTATTTGCTTATCTGTAGAGGATATTTGGAGACCCTGAGACTACTAGCAGTGGCCTGACCATGAAAAAGTCCACAGTTTCAGTTAGCACTGTTTCAGGCTTGCAACAGCATCCCAGTCCACAGTGTCCACAGCAGCAGGGCCAGAAGGCTGTGCCCTCCCATGCCATCACTGCACTGGATCTGGAATGGGAAAAAATCCCTGCCAGTCGTGGGTCCTGCTTTACTTTCTCCAAGACACTAGAACCATCTTGGCTGTCTTTGCTTTTGTTTTGTTTTTTCCTCAAAAGCAACTTTTTTCTGAAATGCTTTCTTCATCTCACCACCTCCCTCTCTCCCTCTCTCCCTCCCTCCCTCCCTCCCTCCCTCCCTCCCTCCCTCCCTCCTTCACACAATCATTCTGAAGCAGTTAGGCACTTGCCTTTTGCCAAAATTACTTCTCCAGGAAATATAGAACGTGAGGGTAGAGATGGCTCAATGGTTTAGAGCACTTACTGCTCTTCCAGAGGACCTCAGTTTGATTCCTAACACTCATCATGCGGCAGCTCCTAACTATCTGCAACTCCAGCTCCAGGATGTCCAGTGCCCTCTTCTGGCCTCCTCAGGCACTGCACCCATTTGCACATACTCAAACACATAATTTTTTTTTAATAAAAATAATTCTTTGAAGAAATATGGGATATCATCTTTTACTGTTTAGGGCTTAAAGCCCAGAGGGATTAGCAAAAATTTAAAGTCTAACAGAAATACATATGTATTCTGCCATATCAGCTAGAATAGTGTTGACATCATTCATCAGTACATGCATGGAATTACACAGTCCAAAGGAGACTTTGAAAAAAAAAAATGTAGGTTTGAAGTCTCCTGACCACAGATGGCTCTAATCTTTTACTCTTTCTGAATATTTAATGCATGTTGGTTCACATAAGGAAGAAAAGTAGCATTCTGTTGGAAGTAGGAAACAAGGGCAGCCTGGATTTTTATGTTAAGAACTTCCTATGTGCCTGTTTGTTTCTGTTTAGCTTTCCTGACATTAACATTGGTGGTATTGGCTAAAGGAAGCTGTAGGCCATATGACTCTGAAGGGCTGTGTTCATTCTGGTTTGGGGATGATGTTCTGGTCCATGGACATCATTGAGAGCTCCTGGCAGTTACTGATAACTCTCATGGTCATGAAGTTGAGAATTTACACTGGAAATTATATTACCCCACTTTCCAAAGCAGAGACACTGTTAATATTATAAAAGCACCTAAATACCTCAACTATCTGGGCTGAGAAAAGGAGCTACAGGCATTTCAGAGGGCAGCTAAGGTTCTTGCCCCACGTAGTCACACCAACAGGACCCGGCATTCTCATTTATCTCACTGTGGAAAAGTAACAAGACCATTTAATTCACACCCCAAAGTTATAAATACAACCTGTAAAGTTCACTAATTGTTTCAGTTTTGTTTGGTCCTTAAAAGTACAACTTGCACTTTGCAGATGGTCGTTTGTGGTGTGTTTTCTGCTGTTTTCTTTTTCGGTATGAAATTGCTGTATTGTTAATGTGTGTTCATTTTGTGGTTTTAATTCCCATTGGTGCACTGTACAATGGGGTGTTGTAACGTACCATGAAGAAAAGGATAATATGCAGATGTACTATAAAGTGTGTGTTTTATTTTCAAATGACTGTGGTGTTGATGATATTTTGATTTATCAAAATACAAAGGGAAAGTTATAAATTTACCAAAATGTGTATATTTTAATAAATGCATAAAGCTTTATTGTGTGCCTTTACATTTAAATTTTTGGTTATTAAAAAAAAAGGTCAGAAACAAAACTGTCTTGCTGTTAACTATCCACAGGAATGTAAAGCTTTAACTCCGGGAACTAGCAGATGATGGGGAGAAGAACCCACTGTGCCGTATAATGTCACAGTGTCTGAGGCCTGCTGCTTTCTTTCTATCCCGAAATGATGCAGCTTGCATGCTTCAATCCTCCTTTGTAGAAAAGAGAGAGAGAGAGATGGCTTCAGTTAAAACTACTCACACTATTGTGGGACGTTCGTTTCTAACGTTTAAAACTACAGCTTATCGACTAACCAATGTAAACTTGCAGAAAAATCAGAGCTGCCCAACATGTACATACACTTTTCTCTTTAGAGAAAGGCACAGAATCCCTCCTTTGGTGAACCTTCCAGGAGAGCCATCCTTGGTCATTTCCTGTCGCCCCCACCCCCATGACAGCCTCCTTTACCGTCTCACCCCCAGTGCCACAGCCACTGCCCCCAACATGAGCCTAAAATTAACATGGAACATTCAACTCATTTTTCCTATCCGTTTTAAAAACAAATTAGAAAAGTATTGACTGCCCACCATCCCAAACCAGTCATCATGGCACAAGTGGTGGTTTAATGTCCTTTTTTAGACAGGTTTCTCTGTGTAACAGTCCTAGCTGTCCTGGAACTTGTTTTGTAGACCAAGCTAGCCTTGAACTCACAGAGGTCAGCCTTCCTCTACCTCTCCAGTGCTGAGACATAAAACACCTGTTGTCTCTCTTGATGGCACAGAAGTACATCTGATAACAATCCAGGCTTGGGACCTTACTTATAACCCTAGCCCTTGTGAAATGGAAGCAAAAAGATCAGGAGTTTGAGGTACCATTGAACTATATTACAAGTTCACAGAGTCTCTTAAACAGGATGAATAACTTTCCATGTAGCCATTATTGAAATTTATAAGCAAGCTAATAATATTAGGATGTTAGATTAACAGTAATAAATATTAACAACTGATTTTTATTCATTTTTATTTTTCTTGGTTTTATTACATTTTACTGTGTGCTTTTAAGATTGTTCATCTATGTGAAGGGACAACAAGACAATGATTTCACCTCTCTCCCGAATTCTAATTCATATCGCTATCTTGAAATTGACCATAGTAGAAGTGGTTGCAACATGGAAACTGACAAATGGTCATTTTAATGGCACTGGTTTTTGTTTTTCTAAAGGAGATTATTATGCACACATTTAGCTGTATATCACTGCCTGCATCCTTCCCTGCATCACTGCCTGCATCCTTCCCTGCATCACTGCCTGCATCCTTCCCTGCATCACTGCCTGCATCCTTCCCTGCATCACTGCCTGCATCCTTCCCTGCATCACTGCCTGCATCCTTCCCTGCATCACTGCCTGCATCCTTCCCTGCATCACTGCCTGCATCCTTCCCTGCATCACTG